>VCHM03000049.1:0-82504 GCA_006182925.3 Reinhardtius hippoglossoides
CCCCCCAGCCACAACCCCTATGAAAAGCAAAAATATGGGTGATTTGAAAGCGAATCAAGAAAAAGGGAAAGTCATCAGAATCAGAATCAGAATCAGAAAGTATTTATTGCCAAGTAGGTTTAACCCCTACCTGGAATTTGCCTTGGCATGGCATATAGGTGCTACAATAAACTAAAACATAAAAACACAATAGTATTTCAACATAAGAAAAAAAACAAATTAAAATAAAAAAGATATAAAAGATATAAAAATTAAGTAAAAAGTAAAATGCAAAATGCAAAAACAGGAGTGCAATGTAAATGTGCAATGTGCAATGTGCTGTAATTGTTTTAAAGTAACACAGACTTGAGGCGTGGGGGCGGGATAAGAGTCCAAGTCAGGTGGGGGTCCCGGGCCTTGTTGATAAGGCCAACTGCACCCGGGAAAAGAAGCTGGTCTTGTGGCTTTGGGGTTTTGGCCCTGATGGACCGCAGCCTCCTGCCGGAGGGAAGTACCTCGAAGAGTTTGTGACCCGGGTGGGAAGGATTGGCCACAATCTTACCTGCACGCCTCAGGGTCCTAGAGGCAAACAGGTCTGTAGAGATGGCAGATTGCAGCCAATCACCTTCTCAGCAAACGGATGATACGCTGCAGTCTGCTTTGTCATTGGTAGTGGCAGCAGCGTACCAGATGGTGATGGAGGAGGTGAGGATGGACTCGATGATGCAGGTGTAGAAGTGCACCATCATTGTCTTTGGAGGTTGAACTTCTTCAGCTCCCGCAGGAAGTACATCCTCTGTTGAGCTCTTTGGTGGGGGAGCTGATGTTCAGCTCCCACTTGAGGTCTTGGGAGATGATGGTGCTCAGGAAGCGGAAGGACTCCGCAGTGTCGACTGGGGTCTCTCAGGGTGATGGGGGTGGGTGGGGCTGGGTTCCTTCTAAAATTTTACAAACCATCTCCACGTTTTCAGAGCATTGAGCTCCAGGTTGTTCAGAGAACAAGTAGAACCCTGTATTAAATGTTTAAAAAAATAATTAAATAGACATTATCTTAAAGAAAAACTCCTGCATAAAGTTAGGCAGTGCACAGCTGTTTCATTAATAGTTTTGTGACTGATCAACCAGCTCTCAAAAGATATGTTAAAATACGATATACTGTAAGTATTGAGAATGTGTCACCAAGAATTTTGTAAAGCGACACAATATTTTTGTTAAAATAGTTAACTAGAATAGCACTCAGGAGAATTTCACAACCACAACCAAGGGGCCCAACAATACACATGATTATCAGTTCTTATAGTAGAAATAAAAGAATGAAAGAATTGTTCGATAACCAAAAAAATTTTACATTTTTCATAACATAGTTACATAAACAAGTTTAAGCAAGTGAAAAATCTGCATCAGAATATAATGTGATTTTCCCAGGGCCAGGCCCTATCCCTGGTGTAAATTGGTTTCATGTTTTTGTGTATTCTTGTAAATAAATGGACCAACAAACATGCATGGGTGAAAACATAAGCTTTACATAAAATACATAATTATTACGATGCCCATTAAGTGTAGTGTCTCAGCATGAGACTGAACATCTGTTCAATTAAAAACAAAAATTATTTGCCAATGCACACTTGCCAGGAGAAAAACACATATTTATGTATGTTTTTTCAGCATTCTTTGCCTTTATCTGATTGTCAACTGCGAAGTATGACACAGGCAACGTTCCAAGGCACAAATTAAATTATGGCACTGCTGTTATGTAGCATATGCTCTAACCATTCAGCCAGCAGAATGCTCCAGCTTCAACCCACAAACATTTAAGTAGATTAGTCCATTAAGTTACACTTAATTCACAGTTAATTCATTAACAGAATGTTATTTATTTTTATTGTAACTGTGTGAATGAAGAATTTGGAGAAATTAATCTGTGCAGAGGCTCTATAAAATGGTACAAACTGGAAAAACTACCAGACTTCACGAGTGCAGGCCAGGAAAATTTTAAAATCGGTATGGCAAATTCAGAGCTGGGGAGCTACAAAATCAAATACCCAACAAATTACTCCTTGCTTCTTTGCTTGCTTCTGCTTGCATAGAACAGTACTTCAAGACGTTTTCATTCAATTATATAGAGATCTGTGTTTGATATTTCTTATGTATAAATCAAACTTGGGCTGATGGTGGTAAAAGAAATGTCACTTCAGAAACTGCGAAATTGTGTATTGCATTCAGGGTTGGGTTGACCACTTCCACCAACCACAACCATCCAAGTGAGCTAGCGATTCACAGTAAAGCTATTTATCATCTCTTGTGTTAGTGGAAAGTGATTCAATTAACTTCAGAGAGAGGAAAACGGAGCAAACCCCTTGTCCATCGCTTCATTCTCTCCAGTATCTCTTTCTTCCCCTCTCTCCTCCTTCCTGACCCTCTCCTCGCTCACCCTCTGTAGGCCTGCTAAGTCAATTTGTATCGACTTATTCCTCCCTCCATTAAATTCCTTTATATTAGCGGCCATAATAATGAAAAGGATATAAGGAAACAAGGGACCCTCTCGGTTTTCCCATTAACCTCTACAATAAATCAGAAATTAATTCAACAAATTACCAACTTACAAATTGCACAACTTAGGGTAAATATTTTAATTTCTGTAGGTTCAGAAAGTGGCATCCTGGATAAACCACTGATTATATGGTGTCAATGTTTTTATGACTTTTTATAATTATATACGTAACCTTCTTCTTCTTGGTTTTACTTGAAAAACATACTTTGTAAATAAATTTCCTTCATGCTACTATATTTAAAGGTTAATTACAGTGAGTCAATCTCTACCCAGTTCATTAAAAGTTAAACATTTCCTGTCATACACCCAACATCATGAAGTGGTGGGTTTTATGGATCCTGTTTAAACTGATCTAAATTTAACAAAAGTTAGATAATTAGCAAGTGTTGGGATGTGTTACTTGTCTGAAAAAAAGCTTCTCAAAGAACTGTGTACCAAAAACTCCAACCTGACAAACAAAACATCAACAACAGACAGATCAAAAAGGAATGGATGCAGCTCTCAGAGCACAGCAAGGTTTTAGGGCGGTGTTTATTAACCTGGTTTGTTCCAGGATTTTTGTCATCCATCCATCTATTATCCAAAACACTTATCCCTCTATAAGGGTCACAGGGGTGCTGCCAATCCCAGTTTACTTAGATGAAAGGCAGAGTACACACTTGATAGTTTGCAAACAGTGGTGTAGTGCAGGGTATATGCAGGTATAAGGCGTATACCTACTTATTTTTCAATAAAGCAACTACAGAGAATACGGTCTGGTGAGTGCCTGTGCTGTAATCAGCTGGTCACTTTTAAGATACCTGTACTTGTACACACAAAAATAATTGGCTCACCCACAGAAGTGGGGTTTCTGGCAGGCCCGTCTTTTACCCGACCTCCATCTCTATAGAGATTACAAATCTTGGCCTTGTCTTCACCACATCCCAGACCATATGACTGTACAATGGATCTCCTCCTTGGGGCTCCCCTGCCTAGCAGTATAATCTGTCATAACTCGAGGGGAAGCCAAATGCGTAAAGGAAAGTCTAGCAGCCGGCATCATCCTACCGTCCTCCTCTTGTGTAGACACTGCATTTTTCTTAATCCAAAAGAAGGATAAGACTTTGCGGATGTGCATAGTCATATCTCAGTAAAAAAATCAATACCCTTTTCCTTTGATAATGTAGTAGAAAATGAACTAAGTAAGGTTGATAAACTATTTGTATTTGGAAGTAAGTTGTTGCAGCATGGTCTAAAGACTTTTATGACCTGTATCAACAACTACAAACAAACTGTCCAAATGCTTATGACTTGAGCTGTTTTATGGTCTGAACTGTTTGTGACTTGAAAACTGCAAGTCCTTTGCCGTCTAAATTACCCATCTGTGTGTCTGCTTATCTCCTTACTTGTGTTTAGATTGTCTCTCTCCCGCCACTACAGAACCAGTCCTGAACTGGTTCTGAGAGACAGCCTTACTCCTCCTATATAAGATGTTTGCATTTGAGTGTCTTGGATCTTCACTCTGAGATCCTTGTGATCCTCTGTGTTGATCCTTTCTGCAGAAAGCCCCTATTAAAATACACGTGGATAACGTTGGTGTTTCCAGCCTCTTGTATCTCCAGATTTCCATCACAATTTGGTGTCAGAAGTGGGATCGCACGACTGGACGCATCTGGACTCGGTGTCTATGGTTGAGTGATCTTCTTGGGAAAAAAGTTTCCAACCTTAACCTCCCCATTAGGACGGGTGAGATGCAGGGACCGAGACCCGAGCCCGGATCGTCTCAGCGCTGCGATCTATCTGGTGAGGATCTGAGATTTCAGGTGTATTTTAATTTTATTTTTCTACCAATAAACATAGTGTTACGAAGAAGTTGGTCTAAGAGGATTGGATCCTCCAGTCGGGTGAAAGACCCCGCAAATTTTTAACCAAGGTTTAGTAGAAACCTGGAAGGTAGACTGACGAGGTACCTTAAAGAGTTGTTTCGACTGCAACCACAGAGAGGACATAATACTGAGTTGTATTTGCATTGTGTCAGGCAACTCACCAAAAGCGTGCTATATAGAGAATTTCTTTAAGGTTCATTTTGGTCAGGAAGTGTGTTTAAAATTTTTTTAAAAAAAAAGACAAATTCAGAAATTACCAAAGAGTTACCAAGTTAGTAAAAGGAAATTACTATTGGTTATATTGTATAAGGGATATTACAATATTTTGAGGATATTAGTATTACTGAGTTTAGACCAAGTTAGTAAAAGGAAATTACTATTGGTTATATTGTATAAGGGATATTACAATATTTTGAGGATACTAGTATTACTGAGTTTCCTATTTGCTCCTTACGAAAGCGTTTTGGAGATTGATTAAAGACTTAAGGTAACTAAAACTTGACATAATTTTTTTAAATATGGGTAAAAGTAACAGTAAAGAAAAATTTGATGATTTGGATAATGGAACTGATCTGAGTAATCCTAATATGAATGTCATGTGAAGGAACGGTGGTGACACAGCACTAAGTCTGATACAAGTGTGAATGAAAGAATGTGGGTTTCCAACTGGGGGTGTTTTAGTATAGGCAGCTACAACAGCTGAAACTGAAGCTAGAGGAGAAAGAAAAAGTAAGTCAGGCCAGAAAAGTAAATCTTAAATTTCAGGCAGATAGGAAGGTATGTGGAATGTGATTAGAAGAATTGCATCAAAGGGACAGAAAACACACACTGGCAGGGACAGATAACTCCTCACAAATGTCTCAGTGTCTCAAAATGCAGTGTTTCCGACCTCGATCTTCCCCGCCGAGAAGACGACAACCAGACAACACCAAACTCCACCAGAAGCAGATGTTCCACAGGCAGGAGCCCAGGCTCCACAACAACCTTTTCCAGCTAATAACATTCCAGACCTGCAACTCCTCTCTTCCCTCGCACCAGACAAGCGGGCAATATGGACTGGGACAGGATCCAGCCCAAATCGCGATGGTTGAAGTGACCTGATGTTGCCAGCCTGTTAAAACGTACAGGCATCAAGGGGACTCGGGAAGAACTTAATAAAAACACATGCCGTTGATGCGAAGAAGTTAATTAACATGAAGAAAAGAAGAAGAAAAGAAAGACTGATCTGCATAAAGCGTCACTGACAATGTTCAGAGTTTCATGGGCGACGCAAAGAGGATTTCAAGGAAGGAGGGGAGAGGCGTGTGGAATGATGATCGGTACATTTGTTTTCACGGTGGAGAGAAAGGACATTGGGCAACAAAATTGTCCAAAGAAACAGCAACAAGCTTACAAGGCTGATTGAACCGAGGCGGGGATGGAGGAAGGGGGAACCAGCAACTTTGAACAGAGAACGAGACCGTGAGGAACACCTCACACATCAAGAGGGTGAATGCACCACACCAACACAAACACTTATCACAGAAGTAAAAGATTCTTTAGAAAAGAAAGAAAACTACTGATAGGAACATATGTTAAACATCAATGAGATGTATATGCTAATATGCCAATTTACACACTCACAGTGCTAGGGAAAGAGATTATATTCCTTGTAGATTTAGGAGCAACACATTCTGTCATCAAGAATGATATGGTTGACACACATCCTAAAATGAGCGAATGATTTGTGTTGAGATCTGTGTTAGATTCAGGAAACACCGTGGTTGAAAAATTCACTACTCCCTTAACATGAGGTGATATTATAATATAATATAATATGAGGCATCAAATTCAAGTGTTCATTTTTGCTATCCTCATGTTGTCCAATTAATTTGATGGGAAGAGATGTAATGTGTCTTTTGGATATTTTTATAGTTTCCACCCCATCAGGAGTCATAGTGGTCTGAACGGCTGATCTGGATCCACCACAGATTTACACGTGCATTAAGTGTAATGCTGCTTCACTGTTATATGCGTATGAATGGAAGCTCTGTTCATCTGTTGTCACATCAATCAACACTGATCTAGTGGATAAGGCACATTCAGTCACACTAGGAACAGACACCACATATATGCATCCAGAAGATTTACACTTCACTGCACACAAACACAAAACACAACGGGAAAGATTCAGGATTTGAAAAAAGATGGTTTAGAGAAAGTTGTGAAAAGTTGTGTGAAAGAAATTTAACACTAAGTTGCATGTTCTGGAATGAACATAGATGTGCTGTTTCTGTAATTTTACTCAAGCCAGAAAATAAGTCACCCCTCATCGTTCCTTCACAGATGTTCAGAGGATGCTTTCCTTTTTTGACGTTCCTGGTTCACACTCACATGACTTGCTGTCAAAACAAAAATGATGAATGGCAAGACTTGGGACCGTGGATAAAAAAATGTGTCAATGCTGACGTTTGGGAAAAGATATCAGATCCTATGGTTCAGTATAATCCATTTTTGAAAGTGTTTAGAAAATGATTTATATCTGTTGTTCACAGATTCAGGACTGTTTAACTGGTACCAGACACACATACAGATGCCCAATATGCATATGTATATTTACATTATACGAACAACATTTTAAGGGTTTAGAGGTAATCATGATGTGGGTTTAATTTAAAACATGGAACCTGTGGTTATCACACCATGATCTGACAATGTCCACTGAAACAGAAAGCCATCGATGGTATTACACCAGTTTTCAACTCTCTGTTGAAGGCAGGTGTAATTGTTCCTTGCAAGGATTCACTAGTGCACACTTCGTTTTTTCCGGTGAAGAATATTTTTGATAAATTACAACCTGATGATATGCGATTCATCCAAGATTTGTAAGTTGTCAACGCCGCAGTACAACAATGCGCTCCGTCGGTTCCAAATTCTTAGACAATTCTTTAGCAAGTTCTGAAGGATAGTAAATGATTCTCTGTTGTTGATCTGGCAAATGCATTTGTCAGCATTCAAATTGATAAAGACAGCCAATGCTGGTTTGCGTTTGAGTCTAACAGAGAAAGTTATACATTCACATGCCTTCGTTAACGCTATTGTGAATCACCGACCATTTACAACCAGGCACTAAAAGAAAGCTTAAGATCATTAGAGATAACACCAGGAAGTGCACTTTTACGATATATTGACGATTTAATGCTTTGTGCTCCAACTGAAGAATATTGTGAAAATGATTCTGTAGCTCTACTAAAACATCTAAATGCAGAAGGTCATAGGGCAAGCCTGAAAAACTGCAGTTTGTAAAAGTACAAATTTAATTTTTAAGGGCATGTGATCACAGCAGAGGGCAAATCCCTCTCCCCTAAGAGAGTATTAGCAATTTAAAATATTCCTAAACCTGTTACAAAGAAACAAGTGATGTCAATACTGGGAATCTGCTTTTATTACAGATCATTTATTCCTAACTATGCTGTCCTCGAGGAGCCCCTCAGCGCAATCGCACACGAGCAAGGCCTACAAGCATATAGTAAAGTCATATAGACTGATGACACAGAGAAAGCTTTCACTGACTTGAAACTGACCTTACAAACGACCCCGACTTTAGGACTACCGAACCCTGACCGACCTTTCACACAGGCAGTTGACGAGAAGGGTGGCTACTATCACTGTTACTCCCAGACCATGGGGGCAGACAGAGATGTGGCATTTTTCTCAACGAAACTTGATCCTGTTGATACAGGCCTCCTTACTTGTCTTAGAGCTGTAGCAGCTTCAGATAAGACGGTCATGGTATCCAAGGATTTAGTAGGATACTCCGCACTCACCCTGCTGATCCCAAATGCTGTGTCTATGATGCTATCGATAACATGCTATTCTGTTGGAAATGCCTAACATCACTGTGAAAAGATGTAATGTTCTAAACCCAGCTACTCTTCTTCCAACAGAAGGAGATGGTGAACAAAACAACTGTGTAGTAACAATAACCAAAGTTTGTTTCCCCAGACCAGACTTACAGGAAACAATGTTGCAGAATCCAGACTTTGAACTATTTGTGGATGGATCAGCATCTCGCAATTCAGAGACAGGAGCAGATCAAGTTGGTTTCTCTGTGGTAACAGCACATGATACATTGATTGCACGACATCTCCCTGCTTCTCTGTCTGCACAAGCAGCAGAGCTCACTGCTCTCATGAAGCATGCAAATTGGCTGAAGGGAGAAGGGTGAATATCTACACTGACAATAGATATGCATTTGTTGTAGTACATGATTTTGGAACGATTTGGAAACAGAGACAAACCAATTGTATATCATACTCTAGTGTCTCTGATGCTTGATGCTATCCTCCTCCCCAAACAGGTTGCAGTATGTAAATGTGATGCTCACACTTTTAATAATGACCCAGTATCACAAGGTAATGCCGGAGTGGATGAGCCAGCGAAAGCAGCTGCTCGCCAGCCACTATCTGCTTCACACATTCTCTTTCAGGTTGACCCCACCACCCCCACAGCTGACCTGCAGGAACTCCAACTTAGAGCCACAGCAGATGAGCGTGCACTTTGGAGGAGATGTTGGCTGCACATACACCGATGGGGTGTGGGTGGGCTCTGATGATAAACCTTGTTCGCCAAACTATCTGTTTCCCTATTATGCAAAGTTAACGCATGGGATGAACATGTTTTGAAAGGATCGATGTTGGCTGCAATTTTACAACACTGGTTCACAAAGGGGTTTTCCAACTCCTTTCAGAAATGTTGTCACGTATGCATGATTTGGATTCCATTTGTTAGTACGGCATTAAAACAATTAAGTAAATATTTGGGCATTGATTTGAGACAACATTGTGCCTACCACCCATCCAGTGGTGGAGCGGTGGAAAGAGAAAATGGCACACTAAAAAACAATTGGCTAAATTTGATGGGGAATGTCAGCGTCTCTTTAGTTTGTTCCGCGAGATCCACCTTTTTTAATGATAAGCCAGTAAATGTATTTGCATACCCGATGACACACCAATTAGATCTACGGTCACGACATTACAAGATGTGTTATTGCCAAATTTCTACAGGCCAATCCCTAGGAAAAGCTTCCTGTGACATTTATTTGTATGATAAAGGTGTCTCCTCAAATGGAAGGGTAATCAATTACAACGGTAGCTCCGTGCTCACTAATTTTGCATGGCAATGTGGGAAAGGCTCACTATATCCTTATCTGCCTAAATATTGGTCAGGTTGTTGTGCCCTAGTGAATATCTCAATCTCCAATATTATTGTTATGGCCACAAAATCCTCCAATTCTAGATTTAAACGTGACATGGCACAATTTACCACGATAGAGTAATATCATTGGCGAGAAGTGGGGAATCAGCCTTTTTCCATGGTATGGTGTCACATTTTTAGCTGATCGCATAGACAACATGACTTATTCTTTATCCATGTTCGCAAACGAAACAATTAGGGGTTACAAGTATCTTTCTTCAAATGACAAATCGCATCGTCTAACACACTTGAAGCATGAAATGGCACTTGATTATATTCTGGCCAAAACAGCTGGCCTTTGTGCCACTCTAAATTTTACTAAAGATGCTTGTGTAACGCTGATCCCTGATAACTCTGACAACCTCACCTCTGTAATCGATTCACTAGAGAAGATTAGAGATGCCTTTAATCCCTCTGACTCTGCAGGATTTTCATTCAACAGATGGCTGGTTGACAAACTCGGCCCCTGGGGGGCGATGCTAGTTCAACTGTTAATTCCTGTACTACTGACTTTTGGCATTATATTATGCTTTTGTTCATGCACCCTTACATGCATGAAGGCCCTTATGTATAGGTGGGTTGGTGATACGGTGACCGGCCACGTTGGTGCATATATGCAACTGTCCCGTGATGACCTTGCTAATGAGCCCAGAGATGTGTTTCCCCTCCCTGACTGGTTCCCTCCCCAGAACCCTTTTGATAGTGATGAAGAATGTGATGTTGTTATACTGACTGTTTAGTCTGCTCTTATCAGTCCTTACTCCCTTTTAAGATCATACCTGTGTCCACGACAATAGCAGTTTGCTTTGCACTACAGTGATGATGATGATGCATTTTGAAATCCTTGTGAATTGATGTATTTGATTTTTTACAGTAGTTCTCTTATGTTGTCATAAATGACAAAAAGGAGGGAAATTTCCATCACAATAATTATTGGAGTTTCACGTCAAGAGAGTTCCCCTGGTTACATTGTTGAGAGTGGGCAGGTGAAGGCAGACCCAGAGAAGATCAGACGGATTCAGCGTGGCAGTTTGTGGTGGAGGTCGATGCCTCGGACACTGGAGTCGGGGCTTATTGCAGGCTGAGATGAAAAGTTGCATTCCTGCACCTTCTTCTCCTGTCGCCTCTCCCCAGCAGAGTGCAAGCTAGCGTTGAAGAATGGTGACATTGGCTGGAGGGTGCTTATCAGCCTTTTTGATGCTCTGTCCTGCCAACATATGTCTGTTGAAACCATCTCTGACTGTAACACCCAGGATCCTGAGCCAGGATGTGGTCCACCTATCGTTCTTTTGTGACTAATTCTATCCAGTCATTGGTTTTGCAGTGGATGCACACCTCGCACTTCGCCTGTCATCCAGGAGTTAGCCGCACCTTATCCCAGCTCAAACGGTACTTTTGGTGGCCTACCATGGACAGAGACATTCAAGAGTTCGTTTCCGCAAGCACAGTGAGTGCACAGAGCAAGACCTCACACCAGCCACCTGTAGGTTACCTTCGACCTCTACTAATCTCAGACTGCCCATAGTCCCATATCACCTAGGATTTTGACAAAGGACTTCTCTTATCTAATGGTAACATAGTAATCCTGTTGACAGTTTTCCCAAAGCTGTTCATTTCTGTGCTCTGCCTAAACTTCCCACTGCCGCTGAGACAACCAAACTCCATGGGATACATGTAGAGTGGGCGGCTGTGGCTCAGAGTTTAGAGTGATTGTCCTCTAACCAGAAGGTCATTGGTTCTATCCCAGTCTTCCCCATTTCAAATGCTGAAGTGTCCTGAACCCTTCTCATAGAGAAAAGTGCTGCACATAGATGCACTGTATGAATGTGTGTGTGAATGGTGAATGTAAAACTGTACCGTAAAACACTTTGAGTGGTCATCAAGATTAGAAAAGCGCTATATAAATACAGACCCTTTACCATTAAAAGGAAGGAAAACAGCTATAGCCGGAAAACATCCTGTTTCTTGGGCCCGTTTGAAGTTGAGCAAATCATTAATGGTTTGTGATAAACCCGACCTTCCGTGTCTCCCACACCATCTCATTGGTCTTGCTAGCCTGAAAAATGATGCTAAATCCCCAGTCAACAACAGCATCGTCAGTCTTAGCTGTGTCATAATTGTAATTATGATATGAATAGTATTTGACAATACTGGTCAAGTTAAGAATTACATTAGATGAGTAAAGTCTATAGAGCACAAATATTGCAGGAATTGACATTGATTGCAGGTGTCATTAATATTTAAATCACATATACATATATAATAAATAACATGCAGGAGAATAAGGAAAAAGATTTTTCATATTTTTGACCATGAATATCTATGTCAAATACCTTATGTAATTGCTAACCATGTTACAAACACTTGAATTTTAAATGGCAGACTTTGGCTCCCACACATTTCTCTACAATCAATAAGCAGAGTCCTGAAACTGTTAAATTAATCACAGTGAATAACAAGTCTATGTTTGTTTGAAAAAGTTGCAATATTATAAAGACAAGATGTTCACTCTGGTGCTGCTGTTTGTATAGAAACAAATACAATAAAAGTTATATGTTTATAAGTAGTGGTGCACCGATGTATCGGCCGTATATCGGTAGCGGCCGATATTCGCCTCGTTTACTACTATCGGCGTATCGGTAATAAACTTGACTTTCACCGATAACATTTGCCGATATTCATTGGTATGTTTTCTGCAGCCTGCCAATCTGGCATCCAGATTATGGTACACTGACGCCGGGTTTACTTACTTTCCTTGGCAGCGCCAAGGAAAGCCAGGCGCCTCCCATCTACTCCCCTGTTAAACCTTTGTGCGGTTCACATGGGCTGCGATGCGCCGTGCCGCGCCAGCGCCCTTCACCGATGGTTTCGGCGTGCAAGCGAGCGTATCGCGCCAGGAAACAGACTGAAAAATGATTTTAAACGATATAAATGACATATTTTATATGATATAAATGATCAAATATGCATCCCATACTTTGTATTCCCCTTCTGTTGTGCTGGAGTTTTAATTTTCCCAATTTTCCCAATCACATAATTAAATGTCCCCCTCTGCCCATCCACTACAGCCACACAAGCAGTCATATAGATAAAAAGAGAGGGGGGGGGGGGGCTAAAGGCTTGCTTGGAGAATACGTCATTTACCCCCCCCGACACCCGACATTGAACGGGTTACATACAACAACAAGCGGAGAATCGCGGGCTGACCGGCGCGGAGAAATGCGGGTCCGGTGTGCACATGCGCAACAGGTACTACATACAAACAGCAGAGACAATGTCGGTAGCGTCGGCTGTGTGGGATTTCTTCACTGTCTCAGAGAAAGATCGCCGTTTAGCAATTTGCAAGACATGTTCAGCTCATATTTTTATTGGGCTGTTATTTAATTTAACAAATATAATATTTGTATTGGTCTACTCTATGTTACTGTAAGTACAGAAAGTAACATTTTTGTCATTGAGTAGGTAGTTGTATGGCAGGCAGTTTTCATCGAAAAATATTTTTATTTTATTTGTTGTAATCAGAGCCTCCTATTGTGTTGTGTTGCACAGCAGGCTAGTAGTAGCACTGCATCTTGACTGGAATTTATATGGCATTCCCTAAGGGTTTATGCTAGTGTTTTGTAAGGCTGCATTGCAAGCATCTGTTTACAGTTGAGATGATGTCTTGAGTAGGCCTGGTGATACTGTTAAATGTTTGGCTGAATAGGTGTCTATGTCCATCCATGGCATCTAAAGTTGGACTTGTCACTTTTTCTGTTTTTCATATTATTCAAGTAATAAACAAATATCGGTATCGGCTATCGGCTAGATTGTTGTTTTAAATATCGGTATCGGTATCGGCCAAGAATTTCCATATCGGTGCATCCCTATTTATAAGTTATATTATTCAAATATGTCATTACTAGCTGGTATAAGCAATGCTAGGTCCATACTTTTGGTAATTATCCAAATAATTTTTGGCAGTAAAGAAAGTTACACCAAGCGGCAAAAACCCAGGCTGAGCAATGAGGCCAATGCAGAAGTGCAAAAAGCTGCAGTTCACTGGGTGGCCACTTGAGGCTGGCTCCAAGAAGGAGTAAATTCCCATTGACTCCCATGTTAAAAAGCCTAACTTTAGAGCAGAATTAAACCTGTTTACAGCCTGGTTAAAAAAACGGTTACAGTCTCAATCACTAAGTTCATCCTTCATGACAACTCTGAGGAGGGTGAATGTTTTTCTAACTCACTCGTTTAAATTATATAGAGGTTTGAAATTATGAATAATTATCACTTGATGGACAGGTGACATCACCGTTAGCTCGCCACTCCATCTTCTAGCCTGTTGCCTGCTCGGCTTCACCTGAGCTAACAGGCTAATCCCCGTCACTTAACATGACCTGAGTCTGTGGCGAGGTTTTCACTCACATATCAGATGAATAATACGGTTTGATGTTCGGCTGGATCTCCTGACAGAGAAGTTAAAGACGTCTGTGCTCCAGTTTCTTTGGTAAGTAAAATACTGTATTTTATTTATGTGTTAGTAGTGATTAGCAGTAGGGCTGTGCTCAAAAAATTGATATGGCAATATATCGTGACGTCCTCCTTGCTGATGCACGCATCGATGCAGATGCTACTGTAACGATACGGCATCAAATGCTGTGACAGCAGTTTTGAAAGTGAAACATCACCTATGGTGCAGTGCACAATCATGCCAATAGGTGGCAGCATAGGCAAAAACAGAACACGTCTCAATTCAAAACAAACATGGAAGGAAACAGTGAAAAACTGGCGAAGTTAGTGAACGTGAAATGCTTTGCGCACAGTCTGGATTTGGCCGTTGAACGTGCACTCAAGACGCCAACTGTTTTCCCCGTCTGCTGGGAAGAATTTGCAGCATTGTGGCTTTTTTTAGGAAAAGCACAATTGCAAGCCATGCCCTGAATGAAAAGCAGAAGCTACTTAATCTCCCCGAGCACAAACTCATGACAGATGTAGCTACGAGATGGAACAGCGCCTGTGATATGTTGGAGTGCTTCTTTTTGCGCCCACAATTTGCGCAGCATTACTCTCCACTGAGGTGCGGAAGAATGCCAAGGAGTTGTGGACCTTAACTGAAGTGGTGCAACAGCGCTCGTGTCCAAGCAACAGACTCGGCAGTTACGAGGGACATTAAAAACACTGTATCCGGGGATCTTGGGAAGAGATAAGTGAGCGACAGATCCTTTCTGTGCATCGCCTTTTTAAAAATGTATTATAGTTTTGTCTTTATAAAAGAACTGATATGTCCTCAGGACATTCTTACAGCAAATAGATGTGCACTTAAAGTCAAGTGAAACCAGAATATTATGGCTATTTTATGTTTAAAAGTTAAGGAATATTTAATTTGCATTTATTAATAACTCTGGGATTAGAAAGAGAATTATTTTATTTTACTTTTAAGATCTTTGTTGGCCAGCAGGAGGTATTAAACCAACACACTGACATGAACCAGTCAACGCAGCAGAGAGAAGCATTCCAGTTTATGAAGATGAATCTTTTAAACTGAAGGTGACTGTGTGTGTTTGGAGAACATCTCCACCACGTTAGATATCTAACGTTATGTAAAAAAAAATTCTCGCCAACCTATTTGACTTGACTACGTTATTGTTAGTAACTTCCGTATTAGTGTCATATTAGATTATTGTTCAATTAATAACGTTAGTGCAGCTGCTGCAGTGGGAAACTCGTTGAGCTGAACTTTGTTATTGGCTGTACGGTAACGTAACGTTGAATTTAAATAGTTAAAGTTTTACCACAAACACAGATTATTATTCTGCAGAAACAGATTTACTGTGATCAACTGAAACGTGAATATTTAACGTCACATCTGCATTTTAAGAGCAGCTGTTTAAAGTAGCATTACATCTCCTAAAGCTCTTTATTCAGAGTATTGATGTGTTGTAACGTATCACAGTGAAAACTAAACTTGTCTGCTACATTGAGTTTTTACATCGTTAATCTTAGGCAGACTTTACTGAATCTGTCACTCGTGTGTTGAATAATTGGACATGCAGAATAATTAATTTGTTTGTCACATATAAATAAATTACAGGAAGTGTGACTTTACTAGAATAGTCATATAGAGAACCTGAGGCTGATGTCCACCACCTATTTCCTAAACTGAAGTGAAGTGATTATGATCTGATGAACTTTTAAGTAATAAACTTGAAGGAGTCTGTGAAGGAGTTAACCTGGCAAATGTATGACTTTACATATCTGTGTATTTGTGTTGAGTTTTCCTCCAGGTGATTCAGACAGCCTGCACCTGTGGATGTCCAACATGAGACAGAACTGGACTCCAACCAGACTGAGCACTGAGAGTCATCCCTTCAAGACTGACTACAGGTACAGACCTGTTTCCATAGCATACCAACAATCAAAGCAATGTATTGCACATAATAAGTATAATACATAATACATTCAATTATATATGCAATACTATTAATGTGGAAAAACTCCATACTGTACATTCATTGTCTCGGTAGTGCACTGTTTAATCCAAAACCATATTCAAATACATCGTTGAATATCCACAGAAAATAAAGACACAAACTTTGTTTATAAGTAACACTTCCTCTACAATAATGCCATACTTTTATGTTTTCTGTCATTTTATTAGGGACGGACAAGCCTGAAGGACACAGCTGTGCTGACCGTGTTCTGTCTTTTATGGCAAAGAAGAAAAAAAAAAACTGGGTTTACATCTAAAGTATATCAAATCATAAAGTAAAAGATGAACATTGTTGTGATAACCATGTGTAACGATGCCTCTGCGTTACCGTGAGTTCCTCGTCATGAACACAAGGGGAATCAGGTAGGTGTCTTCAATGTCTCAATTTATTTGCTCCACACACACACACGTCAACACACATAAACTTAAATCACACATAAAGCAACTAGCTTTGCAGCTTGGTATCTCTGAGTTTCTGAGTCCGGGAGTGATCTCCTGGTTCCCGGCCAACCCCGCGCCCCAGCGCGCAACTGCTGATAAAGAGGAGAGAGTCATTAGTTGAACTGGAACACCTGTGTACAATCAGACTCTCTCCCTGGCACCGATCCCAGAACCCCATCCCCACTCCCTCCCTCCTGCAGCCGACGCTGACCACGCCCCACTACCACACCATGCTTTTACCAATCATAATGAATATAGAAATTGACTCAATATTATCCATGACACTAAGAAAGGACTGCCAACTGTAAACAGTTGCATGCCATCTTTAGTTGAGGGAGGTAAGCATGAAGTGTTGTGCAGATGAAGCTGGTGCAGGTCGTCCTCATGTTGACCAGCCTGAAGCTGCCGATCTCCACCATGTTGCTGCTGCCACAGTGGATGCTGAGGACATCAGGTGCTGCAGTGCTTCATCTAATGAAAAGAAGAAACTCACTATAAAGGATGTTTTATGCTGAAATCACTATGTCACATCAGTAGGATACAAAGGAGCAACACCTCAGATTAAAGACAGTCTGTAAATACTTTTTACAGATACTGTACAATACAAATAATAATAATTACAATACAATATCAGCTGTGTTAAGCAGCCAAGACTGGTACTTACAGTTTATTCTGTGTTCAGCAGGTGGAAGCAACACAAATCATCTCAGCCAGAACTGATGTACTGAAAGAAATAAACATATTGTACAAATATATAAAATGTCTTTCTACCTCATCTGTAATATTTAAGGTGATAATCTCTCACAGCGCTGTTGATAACAGTCCACATCAAGTCTCTCCACTTCTCTGTGTGAAAACAGTTAAATATATAATAAATATGAGAACTGTTAACAACAGTGGTGTGTGGAGACTAAAATCATATCTAAACTGTCATTACACATCTGCATTGAGTCTAATTCCCTGTAAATTCCATAACAGGCTAAATAAACGAGGTGGTAATAGTAATGGTGGTTATACAAGCCT
Organism: Reinhardtius hippoglossoides; assembly: GCA_006182925.3. NCBI lineage: Eukaryota > Metazoa > Chordata > Actinopteri > Pleuronectiformes > Pleuronectidae > Reinhardtius > Reinhardtius hippoglossoides. Next base: position 17,564 of record VCHM03000049.1, read on the forward strand.
GTATCAGAACACATATAGTTACTATCACATGCAATTTACACGTGTAGCTTATTGATATTAACTTATAATTACAATCAAGTGAACACATGTGAAAACTCAGACTGAGTTAGTTAACTTGCTTCAATCTGTTCATTAGACGTGTTAAATAAACACAATTTCATATTAAAAACGACTTGAGGCATGTAAGCATATGTAGTATGATTATGATAATAGATAAATCAATAGGTTTTGTTGTTTCAGGGTAACTTACCTCTTGTTAAGTTGGTTGTGACGGCCGAGACCATCCCGAAGCATAAACACCGCAGCGCTAGCCGGTTAGCAGCAGCGGGTAGCATGTAGCCTAGCTCCTTAGCATGAGCTAACCAGGTAACGTTGAGCTCTGTGGGCGTGGTTCAGTTGTCAGTCGTCCCTAAGCCCACCTCAGCTCAACTCATGCTCCTCCTCTTCCCCCATTTATTGGTTAGCCAGGAACTAGGAGGAGTCAGCACCGGTAGGATAGCGCTGGGTGAAACGCCCACTGAGAGCCTCATTTTCACTCTTCAGAAACCAACGGGTGACGTCACGGACACTACGTCCATCTTTATATACAGTCAATGAAAAATACACAACCATCCAATTACATCTAATAACAACATTCTCATTAGCAAGTACACCAAAGGTATCTACATTGCTTAACATAATTATTAGCACTTGTAATGACATAACACAAGATTTAGTGTGATATGTAGATAAAAATCCTTACAATATTTACAATATTATATAATATTTTAAAAAACTTACATTTCTATTAAAGTCTCTAAAAGCAATTCTACAGTATGTAATGGGGTCAATCCTTAATAAAAAGCTTTAGCTAAAACAGGATAGTTTTAGCAGTGTTACTTTCCAAGTTATGCTTATGTCATTGTAGATATAAAATCACAGTTCTAATTTTACCTGACAGGACGGCGATGCCTATAGGATGCGGGGAGTTGGCGAAGTTTATTTAGGGACACCGTAGTAGCTCTCTCCCTCTCTCCACTGCCGGTCCTGTGAGGAAGTGTAGCGTGGGCGCAGCAGGTGTGGACGCCAATTGTTTGTTGCGGTAAGTTTACTGAAAGTCACTTTAATGTAAATGGAGATCACGCAGAAAACATTCCGCAAACATTAAGCGCATTTCTGCCCATAGAGCCCAGCGTACAGCTGTGTGTGTGTGTGTGTGTGTGTGTGTGTGAGCGTCGCCATACATGCACGCTGTAATCTCCCCCAGTCAGCGTGTACCCACAAACTAATGGGAACAATACTTGTAAGTAATGCGCCGGAACATTTATCCAGAGTCTATACTGTTGTGTCTGTGACATTAAGTGTAGTTGTCTTTTCCTGTTTTAGTACTTGTCATCAAGACAATAAGGACGGCGTGGGTCTCTGCTTTATTTTTAATGAATTGAAGGTATGGCATATGTGTTTTATGTTTGTAAATGTTTTGAAACATTTTGATAAACTTGTTTAATAATTGTGTGACCTAATATGACATGTTTGTTTCATAGGACTGCCTTCAGGCAGAATATTTACGGTCACTGTTTTTTCCCACATTTAGATTTCATTTAGATTATTTGGCCTTGTTTAGAATTGGTTTTCTTTCTGATTAATTGGTTTGGTTTCTTTGTTTTATTTTATTTTGTTCTATGTGCAATATGGTTGACGGGTACTGTGCAATCCTGGTTTAATGGCTTGACTATTGGTGAGTTATTGGCTCCATAAACTAGAGGCCCTCTTCTGTTATTTCATTGTATTATATCGCTTGCAGCGATAATCCACTGGTGCAATCACACCAGTGTTGGGATTCTTAAAGTGTGCTGTGCTTGTTTTACGCATGATAATTTAGCTTTGTTAAATTGGGTCTGGAGCCTTTAACTTCTCTCTTTTTAATCTGTTATTTATATCAAGTACAGGCCAGTACTCCATACTTTGCACATGATCCTGTGCTGTTCGATCAGTCTTTTTAAATCATTTGTCCGACTTGAATAAATGGTCTATTTCTGGAATACTCCCGTCCCGTTTATTCTGGATATATGTGGTGAACCCGATTGGCATTCAACTGTCACCCTAAACTTTTGACCACTACAAGTAATTCATGGGCAGGATGACCTGCTCCAGGAAAATCTGATCAAAAAATCTTTGTCCTCAACAAAATAAAGAAAAGGGAAGGGGTCAGAATACTTCCTGAAGCCACTGTTTATATGTGTTTCCGTTTGTTGACTTATAATGTTGCCTCTTGCCCAATGTCAGGGCAAGGGATTGGCTCTTACATGAAAAAACATAAATGCTGTATATTCTAGGGATGCACCGATATGGAAATTCTTGGCCGATACCGATACCGATATTTAAAACAACAATCTAGCCGATAGCCGATATTTGTTTATTACTTGAATAATATGAAAACAACTGAAAAAGTAACAAGTGTAACTTTAGATGCCATGGATGGACATAGACACCTATTCAGCCAAACATTTATCACCAGGCCTACTCAAGACATCATCTCAACTGTAAACAGATGCTTGCAATGCAGCCTTACAAAACACTAGCATAAACCCTTAGGGAATGCCATATACATTCAAGTCAAGATGCAGTGCCTCTGTGCAACACAACACAATAGGAGGCTCTGATTACAACAAATAAAATAAAAATATTTTTCGATGAAAACTGCCTGCCATACAACTACCTACTCAATGACAGCCCGCGATTCTCCGCTTGTTGTTGTATGTAACCCGTTCAATGTCGGGTGTCGGGGGTAAATGACGTATTCTCCAAGCAAGCCTTTAGCCCCCCTGTCTCTCTTTTTATCTATATGACTGCTTGTGTGGCTGTAGTGGATGGGCAGAGGGGGACATTTAATTATGTGATTGGGAAAATTGGGAAAATTAAAACTCCAGGACAACAGAAGGGAATACAAAGTATGGGATGCATATTTGATCATTTATATCATAAAATATGTCATTTATGTAAGCTATTTTATTTAGTGACTTTATTGTTGAGGGTTGATGTGTAGTTCCTGTTGTAAGCGGGTTGTTTGCATAGACTGTATATTGGGACTCTTATTTTGAAAGGGGGTTTTAGCGGAAAGGGGTTCTTTGAAGAGGAAGAGGGTGATGTCCCGAGTTCATGATTCAGTCTGTTTCCTGGCGCGATACGCTCGCTCGCACGCCGAAACCATCGGTGAAGGGCGCTGGCGCGGCGCATCGCAGCCCATGTGAACCGCACAAAGGTTTAACAGGGGGGTGGATGGGAGGCGCCTGGCTTTCCTTGGCGCTGCGCGGTGCTTCAGCGCCCGGTGTAAACCCAGCGTCAGTGTACCATAATCTGGATGCCAGATTGGCAGGCTGCAGAAAACATACCAATGAATATCGGCAAATGTTATCGGTGAAAGTCAAGTTTATTACCGATACGCCGATAACAGTAAACGAGGCGAATATCGGCCGCTACCGATATACGGCCGATACATCGGTGCACCACTAGTATATTCTCATCATGTGTTTATGATTTATGATATAGTTTTTCATGATTTTAAGCTGCATATGACATTTTGTTATGTATCTTCTTTTACAATGATTCATTGCCACTGAAGAGGGAAATGAATGCCAAAAGCCTTAATATTTTTATATAATGAACTGTTTTGCCTTGCTTTATTAATTTACATCTGCAATTGTCATTTTCATTGTTCCATTTCATGTCACATGGTATGTAACATTGAGCTCTTTCTCTCTGTTGTGATCAGTGCAAAGTCAGTCGGCTGGAAGATCACTGAAATACCAATGTACAATATAACAAATCACTTTTTACCAATGGACCAGATATTTTCTTACACATCTCCTAAGCTTTTGCACTGACTATTAAACTGCAAGTAATGTTTAAGTCATGTTTCATCCAAGCCACAGAAGTGTCTGACTGTGAGTCATGCACCATTGGCTAAAGGAAAAATGAGACTTCCACAACTAGGGATGCCTAAGAAGGTAGATAACTATGTAACTCTGTAACATATTGTTATTTTTCATTCAAATTGTTTTTGTTCAATTGAAATTAGGCTAGACCAGGGGTGCCCAATACGTCGATCGCGATCGACCGGTCGATCGTGAAGGTAGTGCGGGTCGATCGCGTCACGCATGCACGATTAGTCACGAGTCAATCAAGTGGACGCTCCGGCGCTCTCAGAGTTAATTTACCGTCGCGCCCATTGAGGTACAGTCGCGGCATTTTCGGACGGTTCACAAAAACTACGACACTGACTGAAAGGTGAAGGCATTCTCTTGTTATTTCAGTACAGGGGGGGGGGGGGGGGGCGTGGCGGCGGAGGCATTCATTTGCTGTTATTTCAGTTTATTTATGTACGGGGCGGGGGGGGGGGGCGTGGCAGCGGTGGATACCAACATTATTTGGTCGGTAGATCTTGTGGAGCTGGTCATTTCAAGAGTAGCTCACAAGCCTATAAAGTGTGGGCACCCCTGGGCTAGACCATTAGAAAGAATGGGTAAGCTGTAAAAGTAGACTCTTAACAGAATCTAGAATCTTTATAATGTGTTTTGCAGTGCAGGCTTAACAAAAAATGTATGAGAATTACACAGTTTGTGCCACAAGCTTTACAATTATACCTTGATATGAACAGATTCAAGACCAAATCTAGATCACTGCTACACAATCACTCCTTCTCCAAATGAAAAAGTTTGCACTGCAGCACTAACGATAATACAAAAATAATTGATATATATTATCATTATAAAAATGCATAGCTTAGTTTAATGACTAATTGATTTAACTGATGTACAGGAAGGAACAGAGTTTCTCCATGTCTTTAACAGGTGCCCTGCATCACTCAAATTTTCAGCCCTTATTTTGTCAGTAGCCTATACAATCTATTAAACAAGGATGAAATAAATGACAGGGATTTTTGGAAGACCAGAGGGAGTGAAGATTATATCTAGAAATTTGTTTTAATAAAGTGGTAGGAATGAAAAATCATGTTTGCCTGAAACATTGTTTCTCTAACATGGTCTCTTTCCAGAAAACAAACATGAACCTGCTTAACAACCCTACAGACAACAATTTCATAACAGTGTTACCAGAGAAACAATCTTAATCAATGTTAAAACAAAAATTAATGCAAATTGTTTAATCTTTTGATAAAAAATACTCAATCATCATTTATTTTCTGTGTGGGCAGCACCAGTTACTTCAGACTGAAGATGAAGAAAATGGACACACACCATTTTTACCGTCTACAAAAATCATAGTGATTTGATAAAACACAAATATGCATAAAGAGAATGATTAACCATAATTGTATATGATGTGTAGGATCTGAAACAGAAAAGCAGCAAAAAATAAAAACTGGATTGTGAAAGGGTAAAAGGGGCAGGGAATTAGGGAGGCAGAGAGGGAGGGTACTGACAGAGCGAGATGGAGGTCAGAAGGAGATGAGACAAAATAGATGGTTGAGGAGACAGATAGACAAAAAAATATTGATGCAGAAAACAAGAGATAGAGACAGACAGGCTGATAAAGTTAGAAAATCTGGTTTGAAAGACACTGATAAAGAATGGCTCCAGAAAAAAATCATAAAGGGAGAGGGGTAGTGATAAGGAGATATGAAGAAAATGGAGGGAAGGGTAGGGAGAGACACAGACACCAGGAAAAAAAGGATGCATGCAGAGAGCGAGGGAGAGAAGAGAAGGGGTTCAGACAAGCGTGAAGCATCAACAATAGAGGCAAACAAAGAAAATCCCAATGGAAGTATCAATCACTGCTCCACTTATCCCTCGTCTTCCTGATTTTTAGTCTTTAGATGGAGGTTTTGTCCCACACTCTCTCCTTCCATCTGCCCCCCATACCCCCTCTCGCCGCCACTCCCACCTCCTCCATCCATCCATGCGTCTATCCATCTGTCCACCCATCTGTTTGTCCTGCCTCCAAAACAGCACTGACCCTTCAGTGTCTGCCAGCTCCTCTCATCCTCACCCTAAAACATGTCCTTTGTTATGCATCCATTCTTTATAAAATATAACAAAATAGGGTTGTATAATCCCTGATATTATCATAAGCAGACCTATAGATGGCCCAATTAAAATTGTCAGCCTCTCTTTCCATTTCTGCCAAACAGAACAATGAGTAAAAACAATCTGTGTGAACATATGCCAACAAAATTTGCACATTAAATGTACAAAAGATCTGTTGTTTTCTAAAGGATATGTATATGGTCTTATATCTCTGTCTTCAACACACAAAGTAAGCCAGTGATACAAAGAGAGATGATTGAACATAACAATGGCAGAGAGGTATATTTAATGTGAGATAAAAATTTACTAATTGTTCTTATGTCCTACCTTTCTGGTTTTGCAAATCATCCATGTTTTCCTCCATTGTAGCAGGTTACAGTCCCTTTGTCTATATTTCGTGTGGATCTGTTTAAAGCCCCTTGCTAGCTCTCAGCACAGTGTGTGTGTACGTGGGAGGCTGACTATGTTTGTGTGTGTTCTTTCTCTTCCTGCAGATGATGGAGGCGCAGGAAGGTCCCTGTTTTAATGCTCTGCTCTCTTTCTCACTCAGCCGATCTGGACTTCTCCAGTATATCTAGCTTACTTTACAGATATTTATCAAAATTATCTACTTATCAAATGTAGAAAACCTGAACATTAAAAGAAAAAATTCAATCATTTACTCTTTTTTTTTTTACACTGTTAAATTAGATTTGAATTAATAATTAATTGGGACATGATTTTAAATGAAATAAAAAGAAACAGCTTATTAGCATATTATACATGCACTGTTAATAAGCCATTGCAAATTGAAACCTAATATGTGATATAAAAATAAGTGTTAACTGGCTGATGTCAGTTTACAATCACTTTAACATCCAACATCACACGATCACGTTGGAAGCTTAAAAATAAACCCTGCTCATTTTTTAATGTGGTGATTGCAAAACTGCATTGTGTTTCCGTTGCTTAACTTTGCCTCCGCAGTTGAGAAAAGCTCAACTTCAGTAGTGCAGGCACCAGCCAATCAAAACGTGTTTGACCAACTCAAGTGCAGGTTCTAGCCAATCTCATCACATTAATGCAAATACCGGTCCTGCCTTGACTCAAATGTCAAAATGAGCCTCAATAAGCAATTGCCGTTGCAATGTTGCATGTCGACTAAGATTGAACCAAATAAAGATGAACTGGCTCAAATCTGGGCCACAGTGATGTTTTTATCCTGGCCCAGATCCAACCCACATTTAATATTCTCATCTAGCCCACATACACTGTGGCATGATGGCACTTGGGTGGTCTGTTCCCCTTAAAAAAACCACGATTAAAGACCCACCAGCTCATGTTTCAAATAGATTTTCTCCACTCAGCAACGCACCCGTTGAGAAGCAAACTCTGGTCATTGGCGACTCAGTCCTGAGAAACATGAGGTTAACGACACCAGCGACCATAGTCAATTGCATTCCAGGGGCCAGAGCCGGCGACATCGAACCTAAACTGAAGCTGCTGGCTAAAACTAAACGTAAATACAGTAAGATCGTAATTCACGTCGGCAGCAACGACTCCCGGCTTCGCATGTCGGAGGTCACTAAAGTTAATGTTGAGTCGGTGTGTGCTTTCGCAAAAACGATGTCGGACACAGGAATTTTCTCTGGCCCTCTCCCTAACACAACAGGTGATGACATGTTTAGCCGCATGTTGTCTTTTAACCGCTGGCTGTCGAGGTGGTGTCCTGTAAATGGTGTGGGCCTTGTAGATAATTGGCAAACTTTTTGGAGGAAACCTGGTTAGCAGGGACGGCGTTCATCCCACTTGGGATGGGGCATCTCTCTTATCTAGGAATATTACCCAGTCTATTAAATGACAACCCAGAGTTGGGACCAGGAAGCAGAGCTGCAGTGCTAAACACTTCTCTGCGCTCCCTCTGGATCAGTCACACAACCACAAACCCATAGAGATTGTGTCTATCCACCGTCCCATTAAATTATTTAAATCAAACAATAACAGAGGGAGAATTCCACAAAAAAATCTAATACAAATTAACACAACCTCTGCAACAACTCAGGAAACAAAGACTTTTAAATGTGGTCTTTTAAACATAAGATCACTGTCATCAAAGGCTATTTTAGTTAATGAACTAGTCTCAGATAAAAAAAATGATTTATTGTCCCTCACTGAGATGTGGCTGCATCCTGATGAATATGTCAGTCTAAATTAATCTACTCCCCCCAGTCATGTAAATACACACGTTCCCAGAGAATTTGGTCGAGGAGGTGGAGTTGCTGCTATTTTTAACTCCAGTCTATCAATTAATCCTAAACCTAAACTAAGCTACAACTCATTTGAATGTCTTGTTCTTAGTCTTCCACGCCAATCCAAGAAACACCAACAGCCAATCATATTTGCTGTAGTTTACCGTGCCCCTGGGGCTTATACTGAATTTTTAATGGAATTCCCTGAGTTTTTATCAAACCTAGTCCTAAAGACCGATAAAATTATTATTGTTGGTGACTTTAATATTCATGTTGACAATAATAAAGATAGCCTTAGCGTAGCATTTATTTCGATATTAGACTCAATTGGTTTCAGTCAGTGTGTACACCAACCTACTCATTGTTGTAACCACACACTTGACCTTGTATTATCATACGGTGTCAAAATTGAACATCTAACGGTACTTCTGCGCAATCCAATTCTATCCGACCATAATTTAATAACCTTCGATTTTTCACTATCAGAATATATGCCACTAATAATGAACTCATTTTCTAGATGTTTACCTGATAGTGCTGTAGCTAAATTTAAGGAAATAATTCCAATTACATTTAAACCCGTATTATCCTTCGATATAAACAACAAATATCTGTTGTTTAATCCGTCGATATAAACAACAGATATAAACAATAGCTCCACTGAGATTGACCATCTCGTCGATAGCTCTGTAGACTCATTACGATTAACATTAGACTCAATAGCGCCTCTAAAAAAGAAACATATAAAACATAGTAAATTAGCTCTGTGGTATAATTCCAAAACACATGAGTTAAAACAAGTATCAAGAAAACTAGAAAGGAGGTGGCACTCCAGCAACCGTATTGAATATCTCCTAGACTGGAAGAGTAGTGTTAAAGCATATAAGAAGGCCCTCCACAAAGCAAGAGCTGCCTACTACTCAAAACTAATAGAAGAGAATAAAAACAACCCCAGGTTTCTCTTCAGCACTGTAGCCAGGCTGACAGAGAGTCACACCTCCACCGAACCCAGTATTCCTCGATCCCTAAATAGCAATATCTTTATGAATTTCTTTAATGATAAAATTCTAACTATTAGAAATCAAATCAAACATCTCCTGCCCTCAATTGGCACTAATACCCTACCAAGAACAGAAATCTCAGAAATGGCTGAGAATCCTACCGATTATTTAGACAGCTTATCTCTGATCACCCTTGATCAGCTGACCAAACTAATCAATCAATCAATCAATCAAATTTTATTTGTATAGCCCATATTCACAAATCACAATTTGTCTCATAGGGCTTTAACAGGGTGTGACATCCTCTGCCCTTAACCCTCAACAAGAGTAAGGAAAAACTACTAAAAAACCCTTTTAACAGGGTAAAAAGAAGGTAGAAACCTCAGAGAGAGCCACATGTGAGGGATCCCTCTCCCAGGATGGACAGAAGTGCAATAGATGTCAAGTGTAAACATGACCAAGACAAAGGCCCTAGCAGCATTGACAAGGGCAAACAGGTGAATTGGTGGACTAATGTCACCAACGGTCAAGTATCTGAGGAGAAGCACTCCTCTCCGTATCAGCAGTCCCGCTGCAACCATAGTCCATGGACAGCAGCCAGCAAGATCACGATACACCATCAAGATCGGATGCCACCATAGTCCACAGTCACTGTCCACCGCCGCCACCTAGGATCCATCGTCAGCTGCCACCTCGGTCGTGGTCCACCACCACCATCGGACGCCAACACGACAAAGGATCCGCCTCTACCACCACGATCAGCCAGCACGACACAGAATCCGCCACACTGGATCCACCACCACGATCCCTGATACACGATCCACAGATCCTAATCCATGATGTGGCCACAGCTGCGGCCCCGGATCTGCGGACGATAGGGCAAAGGGACTCCGGGGAAGAAGTCAAGTCAGTAACATGTATTGATGGGATATGAATTACATTGATGTGATAACAGTTTGAGAAGTGGAAGGAGAAGCAGGAAAGAGAAGCTCCGAGTGTCATGTGTCCCCCGACCTTCTTGACCTATAGCAGCATAACTAAGAGCAGGTCCAGGATAAGCCTGGACCGGCTCTAACTATAAGCTTTATCAAAAAGGAAGGTTTTAAGCCTACTCTTAAACATACAGATGGTGTCTGCCTCCCGAATTGAAAGTGGGAGATGATTCCACAGGAGAGGTGCTTGGTAGCTGAAGGTTCTGGCTCCTACTCTACTTTTAGAGACTTTCGGGACGACAAGTAATCCTGAATTCTGGGAGCGCAGTGCTCTAGTGGGGTTATATGGTACTATCAGCTCTTTAAGATATAATCTCATGTTCTAAACCAACAACTTGTATCTTAGATCCCATTCCTATAAAATTACTTAAAGAAATTCTGCCCCTAATCGATAGTTCATTACTGAACACAATAAATCTGTCATTATCATCAGGATCTGTACCACAGTCTTTTAAAATAGCTGTAATCAGCTGTGTGAGTTTCTCCAGGAAAATAATATATATGAAGACTTTCAGTCGGGGTTTAGAGCTAATCATAGTACAGAGACAGCCTTGGTTAAAGTCACCAATGACCTTCTAATAGCTTCAGATCAGGGGTTTGTGTATGTCCTCGTTCTGTTAGATCTCAGTGCAGCATTCGACACAATTGACCATAACATTTTATTACAGAGACTGGAACAGTTAATTAGCATTAAAGGAACCGCCCTGAACTGGTTTAAATCCTATTTTTCTGATCGCTCCCAATTCGTGCAAATTAATGATGAGTCATCTGTGCGCACCAAAGTTAACCATGGTGTTCCACAGGGCTCTGTGCTCGGCCCAATTTTATTCTCATTATATATGCTTCCACTCGGAAACATTATCAGGACACACTCGGTAAATTTCCACTGCTATGCGGATGACACCCAGTTATACTTGTCAATAAAACCTGAACAAAGTAATCAAATAACTAAACTCCAAGCATGTCTCAAGGACATAAAAACCTGGATGACCCGCAATTTTCTCTTATTAAACTCAGATAAAACAGAGGTTCTAATACTTGGCCCTAAACACCTTAGAGATACAATATCTAATAATATAGCTGCGCTAGACGACACTGCCCTTGCTTCCAATGAAACAGTCAGGAACTTGGGAGTGATCTTCGATCCTGATTTATCCTTTAATTCTCACTTAAAATTAATTTGTAGGACCGCCTTTACTTGTGTAATAACTCAAAAATCAGACATGTCCTTTCTCAAAAGGATGCAGAAAAACTAGCCCATGCTTTTGTTACATCCAGACTGGATTATTGTAATTCCTTGTTATCAGGCTCCAGCAGTAAGTCGTTAAAGACTCTGCAGCTTGTCCAAAATGCCGCAGCACGTGTCCTGACAAGAACCAAGAAAAGAGACCACATTTCTCCAGTATTAGCTTCACTACACTGGCTTCCGGTTAAATCTAGAATAGAATTTAAAATTCTCCTCCTCACCTTCAAGGCCCTTAATAATATGGCACCATTATATCTTAAAGAGCTGTTAGTACCTTATCAACCCACTAGAGCACTGCGCTCCCAGAATTCAGGCTTACTTGTCGTCCCTAAAGTCTCTAAAAGTAGAGTAGGAGCCAGAACCTTCAGTTATCAAGCACCGCTCCTGTGGAATCATCTCCCACTTTCAATTCGGGAGGCAGACACCATCTGTATGTTTAAGAGTAGGCTTAAAACCTTCCTTTTTGATAAAGCTTATAGTTAGAGCCAGTCCAGGCTTATCCTGGACCTGCTCTTAGTTATGCTGCTATAGGTCTAGAAGGTCGGGGGAGACATGACACTTGGAGCTTCTCTTTCCAGCTTCTCCTTCCTCTTCTCAAACCGTTATCACATCAAAGTAATGTATATCCCATCAATACATGTTACTGACTTGACTTCTTCCCCGGAGTCCCTTTGCCTTATCGTCCGCAGATCCAGGGCCGCAGCTGTGGCCACATCATGGATTAGGCTCTATGGATCACGTATCAGAGATCGTAATGGTGGATCCAGTATGGCGGATTCTGTATCGTGCTGGCTGATCGTGGTAATAAAGGCGGATCCTTTATCGTGTTGGCATCCGATAATGGTGGTGGACCACGACCAAGGTGGCAGCTGATGATGGATCCTAATGGCGGCAGTGGACAATGACTGTGGACTATAGTGGCATCCGATCTTGATGGTGTATCATGATCTTGCTGGATGCTGACCATAGACTATGATTGCAGCAGGACTGCTGATACACTTGACATCTATTGCACTTCTGTCCGTCCTGGGAGAGGGATCCCTCACATGTGGCTCTCTCTGAGGTTTCTACGTTCTTTTTACCCTGTTAAAAGTTTTTTTTTGTAGTTTGTCCTGACTCTTGTTGAGGGTTAAGGGCAGAGGATGTCACACCATGTTAAAGCCCTATGAGACAAATTGTGATTTGTGAATATGGGCTATACAAATACAATTTGATTGATTGATTGATAATACAATGTGTGAGAGTGAGTACGATAGAAAGAACGGAGCCTGAAATAAAAAAAATTCAAAGGTGGAGTAAAAAAAAAACACCATCTCAGAATTTGAGGGAACTTTTTGTATTGTCTGTTCGTATTTTAATCATCCAAAACTGCAGGATTATTAAATTCAGAGACAGCTGTGATGTCCTCAATCTATAGAATTTAACAGAATTATCATTATATGCTCGTGTTTGTACTGGGATGGTTTGGTTCCATCGGTCGATCTGTGTGATACTGGACTCAGTTCAGCACAAAGATCACAGATCACATATCTATAGAATCTATATCAGCCGATCAGTCATTGCTGAACCCTCGCTTCCTCCTAATCCTTCCATTCGCGTGCATCCATCACGCACCAGTGTCTTTAGAGCAACCGGACCGATTACCTCACATCAGTGGATCTAACCTCCACTCTGGAATATTATTTGGAAAGTGAATAGTTTTTCTTCATTTCTTGTAAGTGATCTCGAGTGTGCTCTGTGCGCCTGATGGCACAGTCACGTTCACGGCAGCGATTTGATGATACACGCACGGTGTTAGAAGATATTATTAAAAACTGTTAATGACTCAAGATTCAAGATTCAAGATTCAAGAGTTTATTGTCATATGCAATGATTACATTAAGCAGTCGCTTGCAATGAAATTCTTGGGTCACAGGCTCTCTTATAGCAATGCTCATAATATTAGTAAAATAAGATAAAATAGAACATCAAAATTAAAAATTTGAAATAGAAAATAAAATATATATATATAAAAATATATATATACACCTGAATAAAAAAGAAAAACAAGAAAAAAAACAGTAGTGCAAATGTGCAATAGTGCAAATATGATAAGGTGCAGATTAAGTGGAATTTGACAGGTTGGAGGAGTTTAAAAGTCTTATGGCCTGGGGGATGAAACTGTCTCTGAGCCTTGTGATGCGGGCTCGGATGCTGCGGTACCGTCGGCCAGACGGCAGCAGGCAGAACAGTTTATGGCTGGGGTGATAGGGATCTTTAATGATCCGGTTGACCTTCTTCCTACACCGCTGGGTGTAGAGGTCCTCCATGGATGGTAGCTCCGTCCTGGTGATGTGCTGGGCAGACTTCACCACCCTCTGTAAAGCCTTACGGTTCAGGGTGGTGCAGCTGCCGTACCAGGCGGTGATGCAGCCAGTCAGGATACTCTCTATGGTGCACCTGTAGAAGTTGCAGAGAATCCTGGCATCCATGTTGAGCCTCCGCAGCCTGCGGAGGAAGAAGAGCCGCTGTCTGGCCGTCTTCCTGATGGAGTCTGTGTGGTGGGTCCAGGTCAGGTCATCACTGATGTGGACCCCGAGGAACCTGAAGCTGCTGACTCGCTCCACCGTAGTCCCGTTGATGGAGAGGGGGGGGGGCGTGTTCTACTCCTTTTCTCTTCCTGTAGTCCACAATCAGCTCCTTCGTTTTGCCGACTTGGACTCGGCTCTCTAACTCCACTGCTGTAAGTTGTTTTATATATTTTTCAATTAACAGGTTCGTGTGGAACAGATATGTCGCATGAGCACAACTAAAGCTGTGGTTTTAATGTAAATGATGAAGTGAATCAATAATCTGGCTTCAGTTCACCACCTCATGTCTGTATCGCCACTTTCCCATCTCCAAAGCGTTTGTACGCATGGGTCAGAGTTTGCGTGGAAATACGCAAATTGTCCTGTCAAGTTTGCTTTTATAAATCCCAACGTTTGCGTGAGAAGTGGTGAACGTACGTTTCAGGCCCCGTTTTGTGCGTACGCAACGGTTATAAATGAGACCCCTTGGACACATTTCATATCCTGATTCCGCTGAAATACAATGTAGAATGATGGCACATGGGTGATCCACTCCTGTTTGCAAGATCTGGGCCACAAGTAGGACCTAAAAATGCTACATGTCGACAAAGAACTAACCAAATAAGCATCCAAAATTGGGGTGACATGAGTGAACCTCCTGACACATTGACGTTAACGTTACTGACATTCTTGACTGGGCCAGAATCAGAAACATGCCAATCTTGCAGGCCTTAAAGAATGCACAAAAGAATAAATCGTTGACTCAGAAACAGGACACTGATTACTCAATAAGAGGGCAGGGAAGCGCAAAACATAAAGAAGTTATTTGGAAATCAAGTCTGTGACAAGCCTCACACAAACAGGAGCTATGATCAAAGCTCTTGCAGCAGAGATGGAAATGATAGGGGAATAATCCAAATAAGGATAGATGTTATCACTATAACTATGAACCTTGAGGAACACTAAAATGTGCTGTAGAAACCTTAAAACTCGAGTCAGCCAATTAATTTGGTTAGGGGTAATTAGGTGCAGGTTTGAAATGTTCTTTATTTAGGTTTGATAAGTACTACTGATCATGCTGTGCCCGCTCAGATTCATGGATCGAGCACAGATCATGAGATTTGTTGTGCAGAAAGGGCAGATCAAAACCGACCCTGCCAAGGTTCAGGCAGTGGCCCAATCGCCCACTTCTACATCAAGAAAGCAACTTTAAAGGTTTCAGGGGTTTGCAAACTTTTACTGTGGGTTTATCCGTGACTATAGTCGAGTTGCTACACCGCTAACCAGACTGACATCGGTGAAAGTTCCTTTTGTATGGTCACCTGCAGCCGAGGCTGCTTTTATGAAGCTGAAATGTTTGTTTTCTTCAGATCCTAACTCACCCAGACCCTACAGCTCAGTTTGTGGTGGAGGTTGACGCCTCGGACTCTGGTGTTGGGGCGGTCCTCTCCCAACGATCCACCTCTGACCAGAAGTAGCATCCCTGCGCATTCTTCTCCCGCCGGCTCACCCCAGCGGAGAGCAATTATGATATGGGGAACCAAGAGCTGCTAGCGGTTGTGTTAGCCCTCCAAGAATGGAGGCACTGGCTGGAGGGCTCTATTCACATTTGTGGTTTGGAATGACCATAGGAACCTGTCCTACCCACTGCATGAATTTGTGTCAGTTAGTGTCGCTGCAAATTTCGGTGGAATTTCAGGTTAACGGCTGTTCGCGAGAATCTGCAGGCAGCACAGAAAACTGCCGGGAATTGACGCGGGGTTCCAGTTTCTGGCAGTTTTACAAGCCTGAGAATGTTGGCAGGTGACCACCCTGCTCCTAGGCCTAGGGGAGGCTTTCACATGTAAATGACAATGCTGTGAGCTTTACAAATTCAAATCAGGATAGTTTCACTCAGTGGTGCAGAGGTAACACCTTTTTCTAAAAGGTACTGACTAAGGTACCAACTAAAATATCTGGGGTAAGTACACCAGGCTTAAAATAAATATAACATCTGAAATTGTATCTTATATAGATTTTCCTTTTGTAAGTAAGTGTGCTATAATGAATTACATTGTATACCATGAGCAAAGGTCAATGCTATAACATTTTTTAAAACAGTGCAATTTATTTCAACATTTGCCTGTCAAGCTCATCCAAGATAATATGTTGGAATGGAGAGTGGCACCACTGTACAGTTTTCTAAGAGAAGTCTTTCTGCTGACACCAAAACACTGCTTCACATAAAGCATATCAGTTGTGTCATCACATGTCAAAGTTCCAACCATTTGTCCTCCCAAAATACTGGCAAACTCAGCACCATATTCACATGTCCATGGCATACTAAGCTGTTGACTCTGCTGAAATTGCCTCATAATTTGATCTTCAATTGTCCTATTGTTGTTATTAAACTATTTCAGTATTCCATTAAAACACTCAACACTTTTATCCGAAGTGACTTACAATAAGTGCATTCAACTATGAGGGTACAAACACAGAACAGCAAGAATCATGTAAGTACATTAACTTAACACCAGAAAGAATAAACTGGTCCTCAGTGTTGGGACATGGTTTTTTGGGAAACCAAAGTGCGGCCTCCATGTTCAGTCAAAAACCTGAAGCCGCATGTCCCTCCAGGACTCAGTCTCCCAGGGGCCATCAAAAACCAGAGCAAGGAACTCAGTCTCCCAGGGGGGCATCAACGTCACACAGAGGTGTGAAAACCCCCCCAGGGACACAGGTTTCAACTCCCATTGGTCACTCTGGACCCCATGACCTGTGAGGTAGCCGGGCCAATATAAGGCCTGTTCCCCCTATCTTCTGCCTCTTCCTAAAATCCTTCCACAGGAGGGAAGGCTGTCGAGTGTTAGGATTTTAATAATATAATTAGACACTATAGCCCCGAAAAGGATCGATTTTACTCGCACCATGTTTGTACCTTAGCAGAAGGAATTAATCTGTGTGTGTCTGTGAAGATGGCAATGAAACTGAACTCTAAACAAATGCAGTATGTTAGACATGGGTGGGGGCAGGGGTAGTTTGGGCTGAACATGTGGAGAATGTGGGGCCTTCACATAGTGACTTTTAGTAGCCGTTGCTGGCTGGTTTTAATCTTGAAGTTGGTTAGTGTGTGTGTGTGTGTGTGTGTGTGCGTCACATCGCAGTTCAGTCTCGCACCTGTCTGATAATACCTGTTGTGGAGACTGTACATCTGTGGCATACAATACACTGTACTTGAACTTGTTATCATACCTAACTTACTATATTACAGCCTAAACTCCATTAGCTTTATTCAAACATCACACATACAAGCAGCTGCCACTAGGGTCTGAAGGACAGATAGGAAAGGCGTTGTTTTGTCTGGAAAATGCGCATGCTTAGACACACAGAACATACAGCCGATAACGCAAGGTTTCTCACTCCAATGAACAACAACACCGTATCTGCAACACTACTGAAGACCCACAAGGCTTCAGCTGAAGGCCTGTCCGTAAAACATGAAACCAAACACTGTCAGAATGTGAAGATTTGCCCAGCAACTGTCAAAGGAGGGGCAAACCTGGGAGTGGCTTCTCATCATTCGCAGACTCCAGGGCCAAGAGGATGGGACCATGCCTTCGCACCAGCAAGGGAGAGCCAAGGTCTGAACCATGGTGACTCCCCCTCGTTATTGACCAATGAAGTTCTACCTACTATTATAAATATTGCACCCGCCGTCCATTCGGGGTGACTCTTGACTACCCCGTGCTACTGACTTAGCCGAGGCTGTGTATTGAGTGCCCATAGCTATGTACACATAGCTATGCTGTACCTTTTCATTGCTTCTAAATAAATACTTGTTGAACCAGAATAAGACTGACTCTTCTCATACCTCGGGATAAAAGAACACGACACGAGCCTCTTCTCCAGCTCACATCTTCTCTTCCCATCCAACTCTTCGAGAGGAGCACCAAGGTGCAGCTTCCAGCTCATCTCACCAAGGAAACCTCTTCGCACTCCAAGCTCTACCAACCCTTCAAGCAGCGACTCGATGTCCTGCTTGCAAACTTCAGCCAGCAACTGAGCTGCACAGCTCAACAGAATCACTAAGGCGGGAGCCACAAACCAGCCGACGACTTCACAGAACTTCGAACTGCACAGCAACTCCCCCTTTCCACGGACGGGTAACACAACTGGGCTTAATAATTATACTAGGCTAAGCAAGACTGTTTATTCGATTCTGTATGATGGTTATAAGTTTGATTTGTGTTGTGATATTGTGGTTACAAGTTGTTGAGAAAGTTAATGCTAGTTATGCTCTTCAGTCCTTCCTAGCATGCATCTAGCAACTTTCTCTAATTTGGCACACACACAGACACACACATAACTCTTCACCTAATTATCTCCACAGGTCGTAAACATTCCAATAGGGGGGGATGGGTGTTATCTTCAAAGTGGCCAGCCGCCATTTTGAAAGCACGCTGACTCACACAGACACACACACATGTAGACTCACATGCCTATCTTTGTTTAGTAATTACACCATTAATAATTTGTGTTTTTATACTTTATTATATTCATAATAAATGTTTTTTCATTAATGTTGCATAAGTGAATTTTGCCAACCTCTACACTGTCAAGAACTCCATATCCTTCAACTTTCTAGATGGAAATTTTGGTTATAGTTATTAATTTAATTGTTAATCAGAGTTCCAAATTTGTAGTTAGTACCTTTATGAGACTTAATCAATAAATTGGCTATATTTTCCCTTCCTTTGAAGGGTGGTGCCCCGAGGTAACTTTAATCAATTAAAGTTATTATTTAATATTAATAAAAAAATATTTATATTTTATATTTTATTTTGATAACCAAATTTATTGAATGCCGAAAGGCACACCATTTTATATTATCACGTTTGATGCATTATGGCACAACATCAGTCACATACTCATCCCATATAAATGTAAAGTACAATTTAAAAACTGTTATAACCGCTGCTTCAAAAGTGAAAAGGTCATTTGTGAAGTTTTACTCTGAAAACGTCACACTCAGCTACATGCCACGTCAGTCGTTAACGTCATCGCGGTAGAGGGCTCGTCCAATCACAGCCTCGTGAATGAAGCGTCTGCAAACATGAAACTACCGGGTCGTGTTTTGTGTGGTCCGACGAGTGACTCTGTTTTCGGTGTAAAAAACTTGCTGAAGTTGACACAACACTGTTTCCCTGGAGGAGAGGATGAGTGCGTTGGAAAGTAAAGCCGCGGGCCCAGTGTGGACGAGTCGAAGGGGAGAAGACGGGCGCACAATCCCAACATTACGGTAAGAGCTGAACTACAGAGAGAAGCCATTGCTAACTGCTAAGCTAACTCTTAGATCTGAATAGCGTGTTAACAACTGGGATTAGCGAGAAAGTGGCTAAAAGAAGAAGAGAGCATCGAGTGCTTGAGCAGAACTAGTGCATGTTTAAATATGTACGATCTGCTTAAACTTAAGAGTTTGTTCTCGTTAAGTTGTTTCATAAACGTGGCTTTTTGTCCGGTTGTATTTTATAGGAAATTGCCCGTCTATTCACACCTCTGAGGCAAATGGCCGGCGCCACGTACCGGAGCGAAGAAGAGTTGTGCTGTTTAAAATACGTTCTCCAGGTTTACTGTATCTGATCCATTTCATCATTGTGTTTTCACAGCCTGAGCCCCCCCACACAACGAGGCAGTCACTGCACATTAGGCCGAGACTCTAGCTGCAAGTTCGGATTTGCAGTGTGGAAAATGACGCCATTGTATGTAAGTAACTGTTTAGTAATTGTGTTTTTTTACTGTGGATCTTCCAACAGTGATGTAGCGAGGCTATTTCCGTTTATTAATAATATACTCATGTTACTCATGTTGTTTTCCAGCTGCCTGTACTATGACGTACTATGAGCCAGTATGAAGGAACTTCCCGTACATCCAACCGGACATTGCAGCATTGAGAAGTTCAGGAGTCGACAGAGAAGAAAGAGGGTAAGATTAGATTCATTGGATAATTTTTCGGTTACATGGATAGGTGTATGTTGTCATTGAACTGTGCTAATTGTACTGATTATGTTTACAGCCGATTGAAGCGGGACAGATGACATGGATCTATCCTTCCACAGCCAGGAGCTCACCAACCTGTGTGCCACAAGACTAGAAGCTACATTGAATCTCACAGCTACACACCACAGACGTCTACACACTGGGGCAGATTCAAACAGAGTCCCACAAAGAACTTATGACCCAGAGGCGGCAAAGAGACATTTCAAGCTTCACCTGATTAGTTTTTCACTGGCTAGGCCAGTTGTGTTTGTACAATATTTGTGCTGTATGTAAATAAAGCTTTGACTCAACATATACCTTGTTAATGTTTTTTTCCCTCTACAATATGTTCAACATATAACATCAAGCATCCCATGAATGAATGTATAGTCTTCAGTAACTGCAGTGCTTTTGGTAAAGGCTTACTAATAATTAATAATATATATTAATTAATAATATATATATATTAATTATTAGTAATAATAACTATATATTTATTATTATTATTATTATTAATATTGTGTTGGAGGGGTTTACCTACGTGTGTATTATAATGACCCAGGTTAACCAATAGCAACAGATCTACCAGCCAATCACAAGTGACTTTTCGTTTCAAAGGTCTGTGGTTTCATCCAATGGTGAAGTGAGATAAGTTCTCACAAGCGATTGTGCTGCGGTTCATATGCTAATTAGATAACACCTTAAATCCGCGACTCCCCGGCGGCACTCCCCCCTCCCCAGCCCCCGCCACTGCGATACCGGGGGTATGTTTCTGCCCGTTTGTGTCACGGGCGAACGCAGAATTCGCCTCCTGTAAACGGGCACTAACTGCCAGGAATTAGGCGAGTTTGCAGGCCTTTGCAGTGACGAAAAAATTCGGCTTTTCGTCTAGTGACCTCCGTTCCGCTCTGAGGCTCAACTCACGCAAAGCTTGTTCCTGGGTAGGTTCAACTTTAAACTCACCTACTGTCCAGGCTACAGGAACATCAAGCCAGACGCCCTTTCACGTCAGTTTGCCCCTCCAGCTGAGGATTCATCAGAGGATACCATCCTGCCATCCTTCTGTGTGGTGGGAGCAGCCAGGTGGGAGATTGAAAGAGTGGGCCAGGAGGCCCAAGATGATCATCCAGCCCCTCAAGTTTGTCCACCGGACCAGGGGTCTCATTTATAACCATTGCGTACGCACAAAACGCGGCCTGAAACGTGCGTACGCCACTTCTCACGGGATTTATAAAAACAAACTTGACGCGACGCAGACGCAGACGTGAGGTGGTGAACTGAAGATTATTGATCCACTTCATCATTTACATTAAAACAGCTTTAATTGTGCTCGCGCGACATATCTGTTCCACACAAACTTTTTAATTAAAAAATATATAAAACAATTTACAGCAAATTAAAATTCAGATTCCATTAAACAGCGGAGTTACAGAGCCGAGTCATTAACAGTTTTTAATAATATCTTCTAACACTGCGTGTATCATCAAATCACTGGAGTGAATGGGACTGTGCCATCAGGCGCACAGAGCGCACAGAGCGCACTGGAGATCACTTACAAGAAATGAAGAAACTTTCCAAATAATATCGCAGAGTGGAGGTGAGGATCCACTGATGTGAGGCAATCGGTTCGATGCTCTAAATAAATAAATACTGCCGTGACACTGGGGATTCTGCGTGTTGGATACACGCGAATGGAAGGACGAGGAGGAAACGAGGGTTCAGCGGTGTCTGATCAGCTGATATAGATTCTATTGATCTGTGATCTGTGATCTTTGTGCTGAATTGAGTCCAGTATCACACAGATCGACCGACGGAACCGAAGCATCCCAGTACAAACACAAGCATATATTAATAATTCTATTAAATTCTAACGATTGGGGACATCACAGCTGTCTCTGAATTTAATAATCCTGCAGTTTTGGATGATTAAAATACGAACAAGTTCCCTCAAATTCTGGGAGGGTGTTTTTTTTGCCTCCACCTTTGAATTGGATCTTTTTTTATTTCAGGCTCCGTTCTTTCTATCGTCTTCACTGTCACTCACAGTGTTAACAGCAGCAGCAGCAGAGTATCAGTGTATTTTCTTTATTAGTGACATCACTGCTGTCCCATAAAATGTCTCTTCACATCCACCTGACTAACAAACACCTCGATGTCAGTTTCAGAAAGTTTCGCTTCCTCTTCTCCTCGCTTGATGCCGTGACTCCGTCAGGACTCACTGTGGAAACCCATTGGTCAGCAGGATAATTTTATATTCATGACGTGCTTTGCATTGACCATTTATGGTTGAAAGTGGGCGTGTGGAGGGCGGATTTGGAGGCAGATCCACGTACGAACGTTTCCAGGTGGACTGTGATTTATAAAGCGAACATTGCGCTCAGGTGTGCGTGCGCACCGTTTTATATCGGAATTTTCTTTGGCGTACGCCATTTCCGGCTTTTGTGCGTACGTACACTTTTAGTATGAATCCTACGCACTGTTTTATAAATGAGACCCCAGCTGTTTGTTCCTGTCTGCCAGATCACCAGTGCTCCAGTGGGGACACGCTTCAAGGGTCGCATGTGTATTGGCTGTTTTTACATTTGTGTAATGATTAATAGACGAAATAGACATGTATGTAGAAAGATGAACAAATGTGGTTCTCGTGGGTTAACTTAACTTTACAAGTGTTGCTTATGTTAGGATTTTAATAATATAAATAGACACTATAGCCCCGAAAAGGATCGATTTTACCCGCACCATGTTTGTACCTTAGCAGAAGGAATTAATGTGTGTGTGTCTGTGAAGATGGCAATGAAACTGAACTCTAAACAAATGCAGTATGTTAGACAGGGGTGGGGGCAGGGGCAGTTTGGGCTGAATATGGGGAGAATGTGTGGCCTTCACATAGTGACTTTTAGTAGCCGTTGCTGGCTGGTTTTAATCTTGAAGTTGGTTAGTGTGTGTGTGTGTGCGTCACATCGCAGTTCAGTCTTGCACCTGTCTGATAATGCCTGTTTGAGAAGACTGTACATCTGTGGCATACAATACACTGTACTTTAACTTGTTCTCATACCTAACTTACTATATTACAGCCTAAACTCCATTAGCTTTATTCAAACATCACACATACATGAAGGCACTGTTTTCTTAAGAAGCTGGGACATACCCTTAGAAAGAATTCAAGCAGCAGCCACTAGGGTCTGAAGGACAGATAGGAAAGGCGTTGTTTTGTCTAGAGAATGTGCATGCCATACTGAAGACTCACAAGCCATCAGCCGATTCAAGGCTTGTTTTAAAACACCAAACCAAACTGTCAGAAATGTGAAGATTTGCCCAGCAACTGTCAAAGGAGGGGCGAACCTGGGAGCGGCTCCTCATCATTGGCGGATTCCAGTGCCAAGAGGCTGGGACCATGCCTGTGCACTAGCCACGGTGACTCCCCCTCGTTATTGACCAATGAAGTTCTACATACTATCATAAATATTGCACCCGCCGTCCGTTCGGGGCGACTCTAGACTACCCCGTGCTATTAGGCGGCCGTGGCTGTACGTTGAGTGCCCATAGCTATGTTGTAAGGGTTGTAAGGTGAGAGGGTTTTCTAAAAAAACTCCTATTAGGAAAAGTAACTACGTAAGAGATAGAATTGGGTTTGTTAAAGCTAATAATAAAAGAAAATAATCTTAAAACAAAACTCAAATAAAAAAAATTGATAAAATAAAAGTTAATAAATAAATAAGTTCAATAGGAATTAGCAACATTATAATTTCTTCTCCCATATCAATAGGACTTGGGTCCGCAAAGTAAAAAAAAGAAAAAGAAAGGGAGTCGAGTCACAGCCGTTTGAGACAACCTATTGAATAAAAATGGGTTTGAACTTAAGTAAAGGAGGGAGGAGGCGAAACTAATATTATAGCCGAACTAATGTTTTGATGTCCGCATCTCTGTAACGACGGAACAGTAAAACAAATCGTTCTTTCGCCGTAGCCAGGGGTCGGCCACTGTTGAGCTCGGTCCCGGACCAGACAGCGTCGTGTTCATGGATTCGAGGTTCAAGTGGGAAAGGTAATAATTAGACAAGTTCAATGTTTATTGTATAAGATCAATACTTACAGAGAGTCTCTGGGGTTCTGCCAGACACGTCACCAAGAAGCCTTTGGATCATGTACCAGCAAGAAGCCCCGTATCTTTCGAAGTTCACAGTATATATGGTAAATCACAGGGGGCGTCACAGAAGAGGTCATGGGAAGGCTCAGTTATTGGTCTAATGTATTTAACTTCCTCAATGTGTAGCTGGGCAGATTCCTTGCCTTAAACGGTATTTTTGCTATCAGATTGTCACATGTTCGTGTGCTTTTCGTTACTAGGCAGTTGCTATGTCTAGTTCCTCTTTTGCACCCCTTCTGTGGTTGTGCCCTTTGCTTGACCCTGTATCTAAGTCATTAGTCTAGACATCAGTATAAGAAACTAACAGTTGCAGTAAAAGTTCATTCAAAGCATTTGTCAGGGCATCAAGTTCCTGTTTCCACCTCTCTTGACACACAGTTTATTTGAAGAACTAACTATCATACACATGTTGTTCAGTTACACAGGTTACAGTGACACGTTATATTTAGTATTATGCACTATTGATTATATAGACTATACGGCTGACATTATTAGTAGGATATATTAGGATATAGTAGGATACAGGTAAAACATAGATATCTCAACACCACCCGCGGCTCTTCAGCCCCTCCGCATATTTTCCGCGAACGGGGAACTTTACGAATCAGTTTTCATATGTTGAACTTGAATGTGAGGGAACGTCACGTTAATTTGTTAAATCATCATCATATCAGGCCAGCATGAAATACCAGGAGCGGGCGAATGTGTGTATGTGTGTGTGTGCGCTCCCAGACAGCGCGCACACACACAGGCTCCGCCCCCACTCACTCGCTCAGAGACACACACAGTGAGATCAGAGCTCGTTCAGTGAAGCAGCCGGTCAGGGACAAACAAGACACAGTGTTCAAAATCCAAGTTGAAAAGAAAGTACGATGAAGCCTGTCTTGCTCTTGGGTTCACAGTGAATGAAGGAGGACATGAGGAGAGACCAGTGTGTATTTTAGGTCTGAAAACTCTATGAGACCCAAAAAATTAAGAAGACACTTAGAAACATTACACCCCAGTCACATGCATGTGTTCTTTTTGGTTGAGCTTTATCATCTTTGTAACAAAGTGATTATAATTTTATTTATTTTTTCTCTATTTTTGAAAAAGTAAAGACTGATGGGGGAATGTAGTGATAAATGTCACCAAAAGTACTTCAATTAAGTTGAATTTAAGCAAAGTTATTGCACTATTTTTTGTCACAAAAAGTTGTTTGAAAAAGGTTTTTTATTTGCACATCAGAAATTCCTGAAAGTAATGTGAATTTAATGTTCATGTGTATGTTATGTAAATACAACTTGGCCCATTTTGTCATAATTTTGTTGGGGCAGGGGAGCGGGTGGGGCATGAAAAATATTCTAGTTCCAAAGTGGGGCATGACAGAAAAAGTTTGAGAACCACTGCACTAATCAAACCCAGACAAAAAGTGTTGAACTCATTCCTGATATAGATTTTGTCAATGTTAAACATACACCGCAAGTAGGAGAACCTCTTGATATGATTGATGTAGGATTCAGTTGTGTGCTAAACATAAATGACATTCCTGAATTGAAACAGGTACCATCATGTGTGTGGGCTGAGCACAAATATGATGTGGGTTTGATCAAAGGAGCAGACCCAATAGTAATAATACCTAAATCATCGTATAGACCATGTCAAAATCAATATCCATTGAAAAAGGAAGCAGTGGAAGGTATTAAACCAGTTTTTGAATCTCTTTTAAAGGCTGGAGTGATAGTTCCATGTGAAAAATCTCCTGTTCCTACACCTATTTTTCCTGTAAAGAAAATGAAGGAAGCTGGACAACCACAAGCATGGAGATTTGTGCAGGACTTGCAAGCAGTGAATGCTGCAATCCAGGCTCGTGCACCAAATGTTCCAAACCCTCATACTATTCTTTCACAGGTTCCATCGGAGAGTAAATGGTTTTCTGTGGTAGATTTGTCAAATGCATTTTTCAGTATTCCCATTCACCCCCCGACAGTCAGTACCGGTTTGCATTCTCTTTTGAGGGAAAAATGTACACATTTACACGCCTTTGTCAGGGGTTTTGTGAGTCACCCACAATTTGTAATGCAGCATTAAGGGACAATCTGGAATCACTGGAACTACCAGGAGGTAGTGCCCTTTTACAGTATGTGGATGATTTAATGATCTGTTCCCCCAAAAAGGAAACACGTGTACAGGACACAGTGGCTTTACTTAAACATCTAGCAGCAAATAGTCATAAGGTTAGTTTGTCTAAAATGCAGTTTGTTTCAGAAAAAGTTACCTTTCTGGGCCATATAATCACTTCAGAGGGTAAAACCCTCTCACCCAAACGAATTGAAGCTATTCAAACTATCCCAAAGCCAGAAACAAAGAAACAAGTCATGAGTTTTTTAGGGATGACTTCATATTGTCGGCAGTGGATTCCACATTATGCGGAAATAGAGGGACCATTAGCAGCAATTGTGTATGGGAAAGGCCTCACTGCAAATAACAGAGTCACTTGGACAACTGAAGCTGAGAAAGCGTTTGTTGATTTGAAATTGGCTATGCAATCTCCTCCGACATTAGGCCTACCAGACTGTACCAGGCACTTTACACAGACTGTGGATAAAAGAGGTGGGTACATGACATCTGTGCTGATGCAGGACCATGGGGGACGACTGAGAGCAGTAGCCTATTTCTCCTCACGACTTGACTCCCAACCTGTCTCAGAGCTGTGGCAGCAGCTGAGAAGGCTGTGATGGCATCACGTGATGTTGTGGGTTATGCTGATTTAACTTTACTGGTGCCACACGCTGTTTCAATGATTTTGCTTGAACAGAAGACTTCCCACCTTTCAACAGCTAGGTGGCTCAGATATAATACAGTGTTACTTGAAATGCCAAACATCACTATCAAGAGATGCACTGTTCTTAACCCTGCTACTCTCCTCCCTACACCAGGTGATGGAGAGCGACATGATTGTGTTGCAGTAATAACTGAAATTTGTTCTCCCAGACCAGATTTACAGGATATACCGCTGATAAATGCAGAAATGGAGCTGTTTGTTGACGGCTCACTATCAAGAGATCCAGCAACTAGTAGAAACCAAGTGGGTTTGGCAGTAACAACTTTGTATGTGTGGTATGCCGCAAAATATTTGATTTAATTACTTTAATAGTAATTTTTGCAACTGTAATATACGTGATAGTCACGTGGGTGAATGTTTCATATGCATTATGGAGAGATCAGTAAATGACAGCAGCACTCAGGTGGAACGGTTGGCACGGGAGCAGTTGCACCCCGTACTGTCTGTTTGGGGGTAACTTCCGCCCACATGCCAGATGCAGTCTGGATGATGAACTGAATGCTCCGTGTCTTTATTGCTGCTGCATTCATGCTGTATTTTACAGGTTAGTAGTGGGTGAGAGTCATCTACATTAACTCCTTAAAGCTTAGCTTTATCACCACGAGTGTTATGGAGACATATTGATGTTGTTTCGATTATCTTGTTAGACTGTTAAAAACTTTGAAACTCCGCTGGACAGTGAGACGGGAGACACTCGCGCCACTAGGTGGGCGGTGACAACAATCGCCTGTATAGGTGTTTATTTTACCTGCGCGTAGTCTTGCAGGCAGGTCGCTATAGAATGGTGTTTACTTTAAACAGTGTGTATTTCAGCGCCGACCCACACACGCTGTAATAAAGTCATGTATTGTTATTGTGCCTTATAAAGCCCAGTTATAAGCTAATGTTCAATAGGTTTATATTGAAAATGTTTGTATGTCAAATTGTGTTGAATTTGAATAAGATGCAGTCTGGATGATGAACTGAATGCTCCGTGTCTTTATTGCTGCTGCATTCATGCTGTATTTTACAGGCATACTTTGTTGCTGTGGTACCAATCCTGGGACCCGTAACAAATTTTGGGGGCTCGTCCGGGATCTCTCTCCATAAGAATCATCAAGGGGAGCAGATCCAGTGATATCAGAACCACGAGGCCAAGGCGAGGTGACGTGATTACAGCCGTGACAACAGCTGGTGGGTGTCCACGAGGGGAGATCAGAGTCCAAGGAGGGTCTTCATTCTTCTAAGGGAACCGCACTGCTGTTTCATCAAACACATCATGTCCACCGCACGCAAAGAACTCGTATGGAACATCAAAAAGAACTTGTTCAAGCTCTCGGGCAGCAACGTATACCGGCTGGCACGGGACATCGCAACTGACAATCAAAATACACCCGATCTGAAGTCCACAGATGAAGAAGGTTGTGTTGATTATATCCTTGACTAAATGAACTCTGATACTTTACTCAGTTTTGAGGATGGGGGAATGAGTCAGTTGTTAATGTTGAACGATTTGGTACGTGAGATAATTAATGATCGTAATACAGTTGTCATTGCAAATGGGGTAACTCAGGAACATGAGACACTCACAACTACATCAGATAACATCGTAGATCAAACTCCATGGTCACATTACGCTACCAGTGATATGTCAAACACCAGACACGATATTGCTACTCCAGCAGCCACAGTCCAGAACATACAGGACACTAACCGTAGCACAGACACCACCAGTCAAAGTGTGGACCAGCTCCAAGTAATGCATAATGAGCTAGGCAAGAGGCTACAATACTACAAAGATATAGCAAATGCAGCACATCACAGTCTAGGTGAGCCCATGCCACACCAACTGCCACGTCATATCCCAGCTACGTTCGATACTGAGAAGATGGTTTCTTTAAAGGACCTCTCCCATCTCCAGCATAGGGAGTTTAAGATACATGGGGGGCAGATTGGGGACCAAAGCTCTGACATCACATATAGCAGTATCTGTAAGCAGATAGACGAGGGAGTCAGGGAGGGTTTCACAGGGACAGAAGTGATCCGAGCTGTGCTGAGGATAGTTAAACCAGGTGCCTTCAAAGACATGCTCACCCAAAAAGATGACATCACAATCGGTGAACTCAAGGGCTTCCTCAGGCCTCACCTTGGTGAGAAGGCCAGTACGGAACTGTTCCAGGAACTAATGTGTGCAAAACAAAGTGAACAAGAACCGCCTCAACAGTTTCTGTATCGCATGATTGGACTCAAACAGAAAATCCTCTTTCAGTCAAAGCAGGCCAACACAGACATTCACTATGACCCGAAAACCATCCAGGAAGTTTTCCTTCACACCATCTACCAGGGCCTAGGGTCTAAACACACAGATATCAGACAACCGTTGAGACCACTCCTCTCGAACAATCAAGTGACTGATGAAGACATTGTCAGTCAAGTTATGAAGATTCTCAGCGACAAAAATGAGCACCAGCGCAGGCTAGGTTATGGTCTCCGACAGAAAGCAACCCATTCACACAGTGTGCGAGTGGATGATATAGAGCAAACTGCGCACAAGAAAGAACACCAGACAATACAACAGCTCAGTGCTCAGGTTGAGACTCTGACCAACATGGTTGCAGCTTTAATGGACCAGCAAACGACAGATATGCACATAACCCACCCAAAGTCTGTACCTGTCCAAGTGCTTGGTCAAGCACACTGTCCTCTTACATCCATTCCCAGAAAAATTCCTCCCTCCACACCAGGCCAACCCTCTCTCACAAGGAAGGGTAAAATACCCATCTGTACCAACTGTCTACACCAGGGCTTAGAGAACTGTAACCACTGTTTTGTATGTGGGGACCCAGGACATCAGGCTGTTGGCTGAGCCAGGCAGTAGGGAAACGAGAACCGACCTCTGTTGAGGGACAACCAGAGGCCGTTCCAGAATTCCAGTCCCACCCAATAACCCCCATGTGTAAGCAGCGTTACTCAAAATGCCAAAGATGTGACAAGAGAGCTAGTGACACTTTCCCCCAAGAAACAGCAGAAACCCCTGACATGACCATACGCACAGCACCACTGATAGGCAGAAAAAGTTTGCTCAAATGTTTTATCAGTGGCTATGCAGCTACAGTGTTGTTTGATTCTGGCTCACAAGTAAGCATCATTGACAGGTCGTGGAGAGAGACATTTATCCCCAACTACCCAGCACGACCACTAGAAGAGCTCCTTGACCAAGGGGAAAGCCTTAATGTATATGCTGCCAATGAACAGTCAATTCCATATGATGGATGGGTGGAGCTTACAGTCAACCTCACTGGAAATGACAATCCAAACCTTGCAATTCAGGTCCCCTTCCTGGTCAGCCAGCTCAGTCTCCCCCAGCCTTTATTAGGAGCTAATGTTCTCCAGGAAATAATAAATGGACAAGAGTCTTCGACTGATGCACACGCCACTATTATAGGTCTCCTTCGAAGAGCCCTTGGAGTGGAAGAAGAACAAGCCGAAGCGATGGTTAATTTCATTCAGGCCCAAAAGACACCAGACCACAGTTTGGCAACAATCAGAGTAGGCAGGGAAGATGTGACTATCCCAGCTGGAAAAACATTACGTGTACGGTGCAGAGTACCACCTAGCTTCAACGCCTCTGACTCTGTTGTCCTATATGAATCCCCAGAAGAAAGTACTAGCTTAGAACAGCTGAGTGTGGGGGTAGGCCTCTTAGAGATCAGTAAGAACAGGTGGCCTCTTGTTCACGTGCCCATCTCCAATCACACTAAGCATGAAATCACCCTCCCAAAGAGAACTCTGTTGGGCTCCATCGAACATGTAACGAAAGTTATAGAGATGGGTGAGACAATTACACCACAGGTTACAACAGTAAGGGCTGACATCCATAAAGTCACCGCTCCCAGGGTTCCCACAAATGAGCCGTGGCGACCACCCGTTGACCTCAGTCATCTTACTCTAGAGCAGAGGTCCCTAACAGGCGGACCGCGGTCCGAGTCCGGACCCAGAAGCCGTCCCGTACGGACCCGGACCTACAGCCAAAACAGAAGGTTATGATTTAAAACCTGACGGGGCGCTTCTATTTGTAACCGGCGCAGCTTTTGTAGTCTTTACGGTAGTGGTTTAGCGGATGAGGAAACGCACAGACCAATTGCATGCGAGTTAAGCCATCCCACGTGATACTACTCAGCCAATCAAGTCTGTGCATTCCAGGCGGTAAACATTGCGACTCTACAGTGCGGACAGATGAGAGAGTTAGAGGCAAGTTACACATGAAAAGACGGTAGAAAGAAAAAGAAAGATAGCGATACAGGTAGAGAAAACAAAGGGAGAGATACAGAGGAGTGAGCCGGAGAAAGTTGAGA
The DNA here is from genome assembly GCA_006182925.3 of Reinhardtius hippoglossoides. NCBI lineage: Eukaryota > Metazoa > Chordata > Actinopteri > Pleuronectiformes > Pleuronectidae > Reinhardtius > Reinhardtius hippoglossoides. The sequence goes on from VCHM03000049.1 coordinate 48,922, forward strand.
AACAGGAGGAGATGAGAAGGGAAAGGAGAAACAGAGGAGTGAGACGGAGAAAGGGAGAGAAACAGAGGAGTGAGACGGAGAAAGGGAGAGAAACAGAGGAGTGAGACGGAGAAAGGGAGAGAAACAGGAGTGAGACGGAGAAAGGGAGAGAAACAGAGGAGTGAGATGGAGAAAGGGAGAGAAACAGGAGTGAGACGGAGAAAGGGAGAGAAACAGGAGTGAGACGGAGAAAGGGAGAGAAACAGAGGAGTGAGACGGAGAAAGGGAGAGAAACAGAGGAGTGAGACGGAGAAAGGGAGAGAAACAGGAGTGAGACGGAGAAAGGGAGAGAAACAGGAGTGAGACGGAGAAAGGGAGAGAAACAGGAGTGAGACGGAGAAAGGGAGAGAAACAGAGGAGTGAGATGGAGAAAGTTGAGAAACAGGAGTGAGCCGGAGAAAGGGAGAGAAACAGAGGAGTGAGACGGAGAAAGGGAGAGAAACAGAGGAGTGAGCTGGAGAAAGGGAGAGAAACAGAGGAGTGTGACGGAGAAAGGGAGAGAAACAGGAGTGAGACGGAGAAAGGGAGAGAAACAGAGGAGTGAGACGGAGAAAGGGAGAGAAACAGGAGTGAGACGGAGAAAGGGAGAGAAACAGACGAAAAAAGTGGGGGAGTGGGATATAACAGGGGAAGAAAGTGATTATAAAACTGTTCAATTGTTAAGATGTGTTGAGATTTATTATCTGTAAAATTAGTTGAAAAAGGGAAATTCAAGCTTTTGCTCCCTTTATTTTATTTTTCTAAAGTTAAGCCCTTTATTTGAACATGCACAATTTTCACATTTTATTTATTTTCTCTTATTTTGAAATGCAGCCCTACTTTTATTTAGTTAATGAGAGAACATTATACATATCTGCAATCATACATATATGTTCAGTTCTATGTTACGTGACAATAAATATTGTCAAAAGGTTTTTGAATCGTACTGAATTCATTTGATTTGACACTCAGGTATTTAGTACATGCAGATGTTGATACAACTACTAGGCTACTTAAATATATATCACACTAAATAGTTAGACATTATGATCTTCCAGACCTTTGCTTCAAGAAATTTTCTCTAACTGGACCTCTTTAAATTTGAGTTGAATACCCCTGCTCTAGAGCAACAACATCTAGTTGAGGAGATGCTACATGAGGAGGCAGCAGCATTTGCCCAAGATAGCGGTGATATTGGATGCATCCCCTCTCTCCAGATGTCAGTCCGGCTCAGCGATGACATTCCCGTCCAGAAAGCTTATACTTCCATTCGTAAGCCACTTTACAAGGAAGTAAAATAATACATCCAGGAGTTGTTAGTGAAAGGATGGATTGTAAAGTCTAAGTCGCCATATGCCGCCCCTATTGTTTGTGTCAGAAAAAAAGATGGATCATTGCGCCTTTGTATTGACTACCGACTGCTTAACAAAAAAACCTGTGCCAGACAGACATCCCCTTCCCCGTATTCAGGACTTGATTGACTCGCTTGGGGGCTATAGCTGGTTTTCCATCTTAGACCAGGGCAAAGCCTACCACCAAGGCTTTATGGCCGAAGGTTCGAGACATCTCACTGCCTTCAGGACCCCTTGGGGTTTATACGAATGGGTGAGAATACCGTTTGGGTTGTCAAATGCACCAGCAGCCTTCCAAAGAAGCATGGAGGAAATGCTTGAGACGCTGAGGGATGAGTGTTGCATCCCTTATCTCGATGATGTCCTCTGCTTCTCGAGGTCATTTGAAGAGCATGTTGAGGTGCTGCGGCGTGTACTCCAAGCCCTACAGTGCCACAGGGTTAAGTTGAGGCCAGAAAAGTGTGAGTTATTTCGCAACGAGGTCAGGTACGTTGGTCGGCTGGTGTCTGCAAATGGAGTGAGAGTGGATCCAAAAGATGTTGAGGCAGTTCAAGCATTGAAGGAGAAAACTCCACGGACAGTAGGAGATGTTCGGAGGCTGCTAGGTTTCCTTAGCTATTACCGAGCATACGTACAAGACTTCTCACGTATAGCAAGACCACTATATGAGCTGCTCCAGGTAAAGCCCAATTCGCCACAACCCAAGCCTGTCAGGGGGAAAACAAAGGGCCCTCAACTGCTTTCACGTACCCCAGTGGAATGGAATAATCAACACCAGCAGATTCTTGAGCGCCTCATAAACATTCTAACAAACCCACCAGTGCTAGGGTACCCAGACTTCAACCAACCCTTTATACTTCACACCGATGCCTCTCAACAAGGTCTGGGAGCAATCCTCTACCAGAACCAGGACGGGAAGATGAGGGTGATTGGTTATGGGTCTCGCACGTTGACACCAGCAGAACAGAGTTACCATCTCCACAGTGGTAAGCTTGAGTTCTTAGCCTTAAAGTGGGCAGTTTGTGATAAATTTAGGGACTACCTGTTTTATGCCCCGCACTTCACGATCTTCACCGATAACAATCCCTTGACTTACGTAATGAGCACGGCTAAGCTTAATGCAGTAGAACATCGCTGGGTTGGTCAGCTTGCAGACTTTCATTTTGAAATAAGATACAAGCCAGGCAAACTGAATATTGATGCAGATACCCTTTCTCGTTGTCCCCATGATATCAATGCCTACATGAGTCAGTGTTCAGAGGGATTGTCAGAGGAGGCAGTGTGCGCCACCTGGGAGGGTGCTAGAACAGCCCAGCAGGGGGATGTAGCATGGGTAGCCAGCCTTAACATCACCTCTCAACAACAGACACACACAGAACCTTTCCCTGTAATTGACCATAATGAACTGGTAGAGGAGCAGCGAAAAGATCCTGTCATTGGGAAAATGTATGAGTTAAAAGAGAATGACAGAGAACTGACTGACGACAGACGTAGGTCTTTGGACAAACACACAAGAAAACTCTCAAGAGAGTGGAGCAGGCTGTATATAGAAAATGGCCTCCTATACGGGAAAAGACTTGGTCGCAAACAGCTAGTCTTGCCAGCCACCTATAGACAGACAGCCCTCACGCACTTGCACGACAACATGGGACATGTTGGTGTCGAGAGAGTTCTTAGTCTTGCAAGAGAGCGTTTTTATTGGCCTTTTATGAGTAAGGACATTGAAGAGTACATCACCAGGAAGTGTCAGTGTATAAAGCGGAAAAAGCCAGCTTTATATGACAGAGCACCTATGGGAAGTGTAACATCCAACTCGCCTCTTGAGCTCGTCTGTATAGACTTTCTTCACCTTGAGACCAGCCGGGGTGGATATGAGTATATCCTGGTGGTAGTTGATCACTTTACTAGGTTTGCCCAAGCATACCCCACCAGAAACAAGGCCGGCAAAACTGCTGCTGACAAGATTTTTAATGACTTCGTCCCTCGGTTTGGATACCCTTCTAAACTGCACCATGATCAGGGCCGGGAGTTTGAAAATGAACTGTTCAGAGCTCTCAGACAATTGTCCGGTGTGAACCATTGCAGGACCTCCCCTTATCATCCACAAGGCAACCCTGCAGAGAGGTTCAATAGAACTCTGTTGCAAATGCTTAGAACCCTAGGTGAGAAAGAGAAGGAGAGCTGGAAGGATCACCTGTCACATGTCATTAATGCATATAATTGTACCAAGCACGAGTCGACAGGCTACTCGCCATATTTTCTGTTATATGGTCACCATCCACGTCTTCCTGTTGACCTTCTCTTCGGATTGGTGGCAGAGGAAGAAACAAAAACACCAACAGGTTACGCAGAAAAATGGGCAGAGAAAATGGTCGAGGCATACAGGATAGCGAGCACAAACAGCCAGCAGTCAAGTGCTAAAGGCAAACATTATTATGATAGAAGGAACAGAGGTGTGACTCTTCAGCCAGGTGACCGGGTCCTTGTTCGCAATGTTTCCCAAAGAGGAGGTCCATGCAAACTGAAGTCCTATTGGGAAAAGACAATCTACATCGTCAGAGAACAGCTTGGTGATAACCCAGTCTATAAAGTGATTCCTGAGACAGGGGGCCGGCCCATCCGCACTCTCCACCGAAACTTGTTGCTTCAAGTAAATGACTTACCTGTAGCGCAACCAACCTCTGTCGCACCTGCAAAGTCGCAAAGGAGAAAGGGAACCTCAAAACCCTTGAGAACAAGTGAAGAGACGCAGAACCATGACACAACAGACTCAGATGACGAAGAGGAAAGACCACGGTATTGGCTACGGATGCCAAGGGAAGTATTAAGAGTTGGAAATGACATACCGCACCAAAGAGTCAGCTGTGAGACCCAAAACTACCCTGAGCAGATCGGAGCTTACCTGGAGGAATCTGTTCTCGATGAGCCTGCATCTGAAAGGGGAAGTGTCGTTGAGGAAGCACAAGGACAAGATGACAGAGTGCCGTGCACTGAGGAACACCAGCCTTACAATGAGCAGGAGCAGTCTCAGGCTTATGACTCAAACATAGAGGTCCAAGGGACTCAGCCTACATTGAGGAGGTCTACTAGAGACAGACGCCCTGGCCAGATGTTCACTTACACCTCCCTGGGTTAACCAACTTACCAGCCACGTGTCACTGTGAGTGCACTAGGGACTCAGCCCATAGTTTACACTCACCAATATCCACAGTCTTACTTACAACCATTTCATTCCACACCTATCATTCATCCTACATACTTGCCAATCATATATCCTATCCAGACACTGTACATTTACATATGTTTATCATTACTAATGTGCCTTCAGATTTTTAGTAATTATAAGCTTTGTATTTGATGTTTCGGATGTTATTGTGAGTTATTGAAAACTGTGTTACTAATAGCAAGTGTCGGGAGCCACTTTTTGTTTGTGGGGGAGTGTGTGGTATGCCCCAAAATATTTGATTTAATTACTTTAATAGTAATTTTTGCAACTGTAATATACGTGATAGTCACGTGGGTGAATGTTTCATATGCATTATGGAGAGATCAGTAAATGACAGCAGCACTCAGGTGGAACGGTTGGCACGGGAGCAGTTGCACCCCGTACTGTCTGTTTGGGGGTAACTTCCGCCCACATGCCAGATGCAGTCTGGATAATGAACTGAATGCTCCGTGTCTTTATTGCTGCTGCATTCATGCTGTATTTTACAGGTCAGTAGTGGGTGAGAGTCATCTACATTAACTCCTTAAAGCTTAGCTTTATCACCACGAGTGTTATGGAGACATATTGATGTTGTTTCGATTATCTTGTTAGACTGTTAAAAACTTTGAAACTCCACTGGAGAGTGAGACGGGAGACACTCGCGCCACTAGGTGGGCGGCGACAACAATCACCTGTATAGGTGTTTATTTTACCTGCGCGTAGTCTTGCAGGCAGGTCGCTATAGAATGGTGTTTACTTTACACAGTGTGTATTTCAGCGCCGACACACACGAACGCTGTAATAAAGTCATGTATTGTTATTGTGCCTTATAAAGCCCAGTTATAAGCTAATGTTCAATAGGTTTATATTGAAAATGTTTGTATGTCAAATTGTGTTGAATTTGAATAAGATGCAGTCTGGATGATGAACTGAATGCTCCGTGTCTTTATTGCTGCTGCATTCATGCTGTATTTTACAGGCATACTTTGTTGCTGTGGTACCAATCCTGGGACCCGTAACATATGATACAATTATGGCTGAACCACTCCCGTCACAGTATTCTGCACAGGCTGCAGAATTAGTTGCGTTGACTGAAGCATTCAAATATGCTAGAGACAAGAGTGTAAACATCTACACTGATAGTAGATACGCATGGGGGGTGGCACATGATTTTGGCAGACTTTGGGCTAATAGGAAGTTTTTAACCTCTACAGGTAAACCCATTACACATCATACATTAGTTGCTGCTCTTCTTGATGCTGTGTTGCTACCCAGACTGATTGCAATCTGTAAATGTGAAGCACATACTAAAGAACTTGATTCAGTTTCAAAGGGAAATGCAAGGGCAGATGCTGCTGCGAAGACTGCAGCAAAACGTAGCCTGCCGGTCAATGATGCGTTTGTTTTGGATGTGACCATAACACCTAATGCTGATTTACAGGAGCTGCAGACGAGGGCAACACCTGAGGAAAAATCTGTTTGGAGAAAGCAGGCTGTTATGTTTCTGACAAAATTTGGTGTGGGCTAAATGGAAAGCCTTATTTACCAAGATATCTGTTTCCTTATTATGCTAAGATGATACACGGTAAAGACCATCTATCAAAGGGGGGCATGCAAGCAGAGATACAGAGATATTGGTTTACAAAAGGATTCTCAAACTACTCGCAAACATACTGTCAGAAATGTGTAATTTGTGCTACAAATAATATAGGTAGAGGTATCCAGATTGCACAAAGTGCACATCCAGCACCAAACGAACCATTTGATCATTTGCAGATGGATTTTATTGAGCTAACACAAAGTGAGGGAAAGAAGTACTGTCTTGTTGTTGTTGACATGTTTTCCAAATGGGTGGAAGCTTTCCCCACATCGAAACAGGATTCTTCAGCAGTGGCAAAGGCACTGCTCGGGGAACTTATTCCGCGATGGGGAATTCCAAAAAAGATATCCAGTGATAATGGTACACCGTTTGTAAGCGCAGCTTTAAAGAGTGTTGGTGAGTATCTGGGTATCGACATGAGGCAACATTGTGCCTACCATCCTGCTAGTGGAGGGGCAGTGGAAAGAGAAAATGGTACATTAAAAAACAAACTGGTAAAATGCTGTGAGGAAACAGGGCTGACCTGGACAAAAGCTTTGCCGATTGTTTTGATGTATATGAGGGCTAGGGTAACAAGTAAGAATGGTTTGAGCCCTTATGAGATTCTCTGTGCACGGCCAATGGAGACAGGAATTGGTCCTGTTAAGAGGCAGCTTCCCCAGACCAGTCAATGTGAAAATGAAATGTTGCGATATTGTATAAATCTGTCCTCTGTACTCTTTGAAATCCATAGACAGGTGAAGGACGCCCTACCAAAATCCATAGACGGGGAACTACATGATCTGAAACCAGGAGACTGGATTGTGGTGAAGGACCTGAGGAGGAAAAACTGGAGAGCACGTCGGTGGAACGGGCCCTATTAAGCTCTTCTCACCACACAGACGGCAGTGAAGGTCGCAGAGAGGGCAACCTGGATACATGCAAGCCATTGCAGGAGGATACCCGAGCCAGGAGGGGATTCTTCAGGACAGAACGTGCGTTGATGTCAGCGAGTGTGCCTTCAGCCTTCGATTGTTTTTGTGCCTGCAAGTAAGCAGGGGTGTGGCAACCTTTAAAGCCACACGTCTCTAAACTCAAAGAGAGTCGACACACTGATTAAGGGGTTGGCAAGGAAGACACTGCTGATATTCAATGGCGCCGACGGACGAACAGTGGCATCTGATGGGACGGCTGGTGTGCGGTTGGAAGAAAGGGAAGCGCTCCCTGTTCTTGCTGACTGTCATCTTCGTCCTGCCACTGCTGCTGTGGCAAGTGAAGCCTTGGCAGGGAAAACAAGACCAAAACAACTCAAGCATAAAAGACATAACAAAAAGAGAACTTTTGTTTGACCTCTCTGATGAACAGTTAAAGCCTGAAAATAATGCATGGTATGCAGCCATGAAGGGAACTGCTAGGAAGATCACTAATGAGAGCTGTTATGTGTGTGCAAAACTCCCTCATGGTGTGGGTACTACTCTCCCACTAAAGACCATCCCACTAAACACCTCAGAGACATTAGGAGTAATGATAGCTTTCACTCAGGGTGTTTCACAAAAAAATAGGAATGTGCGAGACATGAATAATAACCTTAAACTACTGAATATCAATATAGTTAATTATGGGGGCTCCACAGCCCAGTTCTGGAATATGTCTTTGGTGGCAGATCAGGAAATTTACCAACCTGTGATGACTATAAACCCCACAGGACAGTTAGGTACTGTTTGTTTCACTAGACAATGTGTTATGGCTGAGGATCACGATCTAGGAACTTCACCATGCAAGCAAAAAGTTATAGCTACCTGTGGAATGATATGGGATCGAGGAGCAACAGATACATGCAAGTATAATGTGCCATATGTTGCTGCGTTAAATGTAACTAATACCATCAGTTTACATAGACCAGGTTATGACAATCCGGTTGTTAGAATGCCTTCTAGTGATGGGTATGGGTCTTTAAGGGAACATGTGTGGGTGTGTGGGAAATATGTTTACCAGTCACTCCGACCGGGGTGGTGTTGGGACTTGTTATTTTGCCAAACTAGTGCCCTCTGTTACCTTGTTCCCTAACCTCACCCACTTCCATACAGATTATACTCACTATTATGTGCCATCCAGACATAAGTGTTCCACAGTAAGAGTGTCTCCAGGAGAAAGGATTCAGAGGGCTCTTCCCCTGGTGGGGAACTGTTAACAACGCACACAGGATAGATGAGATTGCTCTGGAACTGGAAAATTTAACAGCTTTAGTAGGTGAGGTTTTTTTTATCTCTTTCTCCCAGTATTCAGGGCCTCAGAAATGTGGCTCTGCAGAATAGGATGGCTTTGGACTTGATGCTCGCAAGTCAAGGAGGTGTTTGCCACATAATCAGGACAGATTGCTGCACATACATACCGGATATTTCTGATAATATGACGCATATAGTTTCCCATCTAAATGACCTATTGTTCGAGGAGAAGAACAAAGACTCTCAAATTCCTGAAGGATGGAATTGGGGGTCATAGGTAACTTTAACGGGTTGGGAAAATGTGTTGTTGAAATTTTTGACGCCTATTCTGATTTAATTTTGTGTATTAGTATTGTTGGCCTGTTTTATTGTCCCTTGTGTTAAGACTATGGTTACTTCATTAATCAAGTCTATGATTGGACAATATGTTCAACTTCCTGAATCTCATTTATCCTGGACTCTTCCCTTCCAGGATGATGAGATGTTATAAAGATGTTTAGAGGATGTTGAGCCTTTTAGGCTCAAAGGGGGGATTGTATTGGCTGTTTTTACATTTGTGTAATGATTAATAGACGAAACAGACATGCATGTAGAAAGATGAATGAACAAATGTGGTTCTCGTGGGTTAACTTAACTTTACAAGTGTTGCTTAAGGTAATAGATATTTATGGCTTCCTCCCTTTGTGTGACACCTGACAAAATGGTCACTGCAGGGGTCCCTGAAGGGGTTTGAGTGGAGGGGTGCAGTGATTTCTTACGTGTATACAGGACGGGGGTCTTTTGTGTCGTAAACAAAGATAAGGGGCCTCTGAGACAGATGGTACATGAAAGAAGTCACTCCAGAGGGCTGGGACAGAGATGGAGACAGGATGTCTGCACACCTTGATCATAGATCAAAGAAGCTGATTGATAACCTTTTGCTCCTCTTAGGGAGGGGCTTGTAGTGTATAAAGATGTTCATTCTCCTCTAAGTCTTTGCTCATTGAATAATGTCCTTCTGGTGATTTGTACTCGCAGTCCACCTGCAGGTGCGAATTAAACTTACCAAGAGACAACTGTATGATTTGTGCTTGACTTTACAGAAATTCCCATGACACATGCCATCCAGGTTTCCATCGGACTCTGGCTCTTGTACAGCAACACTTCTGGTGGCCCTCCATTTCTGCAGACACTAAACAGTACTCTTCTGCCTGTACTGTCTGTGCCCACAGTAAGGCGTCCCACTGTGCACGCATACCCTTCCCATTCCTCACCGGCCTTGGTCTCACATCGCCATGGACTTTGTTAGTCAACCATTTTTCTTAGGCTGTACACTTCATTCAGTCCCCTCTGTGCAGGGGCATCTCCGGCGTGCCCGCCGAGTCTGGCACGAAGCCTGGACAGCTCTCATCCACACCTCTGCTCAGAACCAGAGATTGGCAGATCGCCACCGCACTCCAGCCCCAGATTACCTACCCGGCCAAAGGGTCTGGCTATCCTCCTGTGACATTCCTCTTCAAACTGAATCCTGGAAACTGGCACCCAGGTACATTGGCCCATATGAAATTGAATGTGTTATTAATCCCAGTGTGGTTAGACTGAAATTCCCACCCTCTTTGACTGTCCACTCATCTTTTCATGTTTCACTCAAGCCAGTCTTCACAAGCCCTCTGGACGAACCCCCTCCACCCCCCTGGCTCATTGACAATCACCCTGCATTCACCGTCAGACTGTTGGAGGTGAGGTCAGGGCTTCCAGTATCTGGTGGATTGGGAGAGGTATGGTCCGGAGGAGCGGCCATGGATTTATCGCTCCCTCATTTTGGACCCTGTTCTCCTCAGAGACTTGTATGCTCAGTACCCAGACAAGCCTGGTAGGCCTCCAGGAGGCGTCCATTGAGGGGGGGTTACTGTGATGATTCTGTGTGTGTCTTGGTTTTGTTGTTTTTGCTGTGTCCTCTCTCTCCCCCTCCCCTTTCTGTTCTTTCTCCTGCAGGGCATGTGTGTGGCAGGGGGCATGGCTTGCTTCTCATTCTCTGCAGCAGACAAGGCACACCTGCTCTCACTCAACTCATCAAACCTCCCCAATAAAAGCCTGGTCTGGACTCCACTGCTTGGTGTTTTTGTTTTGTTGAAGTGACTTTCCTGTGTTTTTCGCCGCTTTGCCCAGGTATCCTGTGTGCCTTGCTGCTCACCTGCGCTTGTCTTCAGGGCAGAGTTTTTTTTCCCTCCATGTGCTCAGCACTCGTGCCATCCCTGGGACTGTTCCAGCCAGCCTGCTCTCTGCCTCCACAGCCTGCTCTTCTCTGCTTTGTTGAGCAATAAACTCTTCATTTATCTAACCCTGTATTTCAGTCTCTGCTTTGGGGTCCAAAGAAAATCAGTAACTTAACAATTCACTCTTGAGCTGGGCATACATTGTACGATTTTAGAAATGCTGATGTTAAATTGCAACTCAGTACATTGTCTGCCATATGAAGCCAAAGTGTGGCCTCAATCAGAGTCGGTTTGACAGTGTGTCAAACTAAAGCCCATTATATAGGCTATATAATGTGATTAAGGAAAATGTTTCATCTCTCATCCAAGAGACTTCTTCAGTTCAGTTTGCTTTCACAATGTGTTTCACTTTGTGCATGCTCAGTCAGGAAAAAAGGCACAGAGTTTGAGGAATCGACTCGTGGCTCTGTTTCAACTGTGCGAGAGGCTGAAGTCAGTGAACCAAAATTACCATATAGATAGTTAGCTAAGTTGAAGGATATGGAGTTCTTGACAGTGTAGAGGTTGGCAAAATTCACTTATGCAACATTAATGAAAAAACATTTGTGAAAGAAAAACATTTATTATGAATATATTTATTGGAATGTTTACGACCTGTAGAGATAATTAGGTGAAGAGTTATGCGTGTGTCTGTGTGTGTGCCAAATTAGAGAAAGTTGCTAGATGCATGCAAGGAAGGACTGAAGAGCATACCTAGCATTAACTTTCTCAACAACTTGTAACCACAATATCACAACACAAATCAAACTTATAAACATCATACAGAATCGAATAAACAGTCTTGCTTAGCCTAGTATAATTATTAAGCCCAGTTGTGTTACCTGTCCATGGAAAGGGGGAAAAGGAAGTTGCTGTGCAGTTTGAAGTTCTGTGAAGTCGTCTGGCTGGTTGTGTGGCTCCTACCTTAGTGATTCTGTTGAGCTGTGTAGCTCAGTTGCTGGTTGAAGTTTTCCAGCAGGACATCGAGTCGCTGCTTGAAGGGTTGGTAGAGCTTGGAGTGCGAGGAGGTTTCCTTGGTGAGATGAGCTGGAAGCTGCACCTTTGTGCTCCTCTCGAAGAGTTGGATGGAAAGAGAAGATGTGAGCTAGAGAAGCCCGGCTTCTTCCCTCGGCGATGCAGGAAAAGAGGCTCGACAGCCTTCTCTCCGTGGAGGGATTGTAGAAAGAGAAAGAAGAGGGGGAGACCTGGCCTTATATTGGCCCGGTGACCTCACAGGTCATGGGGTCCAGAGTGACCAATGGGAGTTGAAACCTCTGTCCCTAGGGGGGTTTTCACACCTCTGTGATGTTGATGGCCCCTGGGAGACTGAGTCCTGGAGGGACATGCGGCTTCCGGATTTTGATGGCACATGTAGGCCGAAGTGTGGTTTCACTAAAAACCATGTCCCAACAACACCCTTTTAAAGTGTGTAGAATTTAGAGATTTCTTGTGAAGTTGAATGTTGCAACTAAATACCCCTCATCTCACCCTCCCCTTCCAAACATGAAAGATAACCTGTGGTAGCCTTCACTTGTAATAAAAACTCAAAAAGGTGTTTTGTTTGTCCAGTCTGGGCTACTGGGCTACTATCAATATTCAGTCTATCGCAGTGTCACAATGTCAATTAAGTCACTGTATGTTGTCACGACTAGTATGTCCATATTGGTGAAGGGAAGTAACAGGGTTCAGGAACGAAAGAATGGTGGATAACCTGTTCCTTCATGTCTGGTACAGTTGTACGCATGGACTATGTGGGGTAGGTGGTCTTTCCACTCAGCACTTTTTCTCCTCTTGCAGAGTGCGAAGCATCTGTAGAAGTGTCCTATTTAGACGCTTGATAGGATTCCCCTGCGGATGATAGGGTGTAGTTCGAGAATGAGCTATTGCTGCTAGTTGTTGGAATCTCTGTAAAAGGTTGTTCTCAAACTCCCGGCCTTGATCTTGATGCAACTTTTCAGGGTATCCGAAGCGTGTGATAAAGTCCAAGAAGATTTTCTCAGCTGCTGTCCTGCCTGATTTGTTCTTGGTTGGACAGGCTTGTGCAAAGCGAGTAAAGTGATCTACTAGGACTAAAATGTATTCATAGCCACCTTTACTCTTTTCCAGATAGATAGTAAACAGAGATGATCTCGAAGGGGGCACTGGTTGTTATTGAACCCATAGATGCTTTCTCTGGAATGCTTGGCTGCTTTTGTTTAATTCACTGGCACTGGCGAATGACAGTCTTCGATTTCACGCTGCATAAAGGCCACAGCTCACCCATTTCAGCACCAGGGCTTTAACGGGGTGTGACATCCTCTGCCCTTAACCCTCAACAAGAGTAAGGAAAAAATAAAAAAATAAAACTTTTTTAACAGGGTAAAAAGAACGTAGAAACCTCAGAGAGAGCCACATGTGAGGGATCCCTCTCCCAGGACGGACAGAAGTGCAATAGATGTCAAATGTATAGGAGAACATCATCAAGATAAAGGTTTTAGCAGCATTGATAAGGGTAAACATTTTGAAGCCTAACTGAAGGTCAATGAATTGATGGATTATTGTCAGTAATGGTCAAGTATCTGAGGAGAAATACTATGTATCGAGCAGTCCTGCTGCAATCATAGTCTATGGTCAACAGCCAGCAAGATCATGATCCACCATCAAGATCGGATGCCACTATAGTCCACAGTCATTGTCCACTGCCGCCATCAGGATCCATCATCAGCTGCCACCTCGATCGTGGTCCACCCCCATTATCAGATGCCAACACAATAAAGGATTCGCCATTATTATCACAATCAGCCAGCACGATACAGAATCCGTCATACTGGATCCACCATTACGATCTCTGATACGCGATCCACAGATCTCAATCCATGATGTGGCCACAGCTGCGGCCCTGGATCTGTGGACGATAAGGCAAAGGGACTCCGGGGAAGAAGTTCTAACTATAAGCTTCATCAAAAAGGAAAGTTTTAAGCCTACTCTTAAACGTACAGATATGTACGTTGATATAATTATTTTCAGCCGGCATGAGTGTCCTGGGGTCTCATTTATAACCGTTGCATACGCACAAAACAGGGCTTGAAATGTACGTACACAACTTCACATGCAAACGTTGGGATTTATAAAAACAAACTTGACGGCAAACTCTGACCCATGCGTACGAACATTTTGGAGACGGGAAAGTGGTGGTGCATACGTGAGGTGGTGAACTGAAGCAGATTATTGATCCACTTCCTCATTTACATTAAAACCAACAGCTTTAGTTGTGCTCGCGCGACATCTCTGTTCCATGCAAACCTTTTAATAATAAATATATAAAACAACTTACAGCAAATTACGTTCAGATTCCATTAAACAGCGGAGTTACAGAGCCGAGTCATTAACAGTTTTTAACAATATCTTCTAACACTGCATATATCATCAAATCACTGCAGGGAACGTGTCAGTGCCATCAGACGCACAGAGGGCACAGAGCGCACTGGAGATCACTTACAAGAAATGAAGAAACTTTCCAAATAGTATCCCAGAGTGGAGGTTAGGGTCCACTGATGTGAGGTAATCGGTCCAGATGCTCTAAATAAATAAATACTGCCGTGACACTGGTATGTGATTCTGCGTGATGGATGCATGCGAATGGAAGGATGAGGAGGAAACGAGGGTTCAGCGATGTCTGATCAGTTGATATAGATTCTATTGATCTGTGATCTGTGTGCTGAACTGAGTCCAGTATCACACAGATCGACCGATGGAACCGAACAATCCCAGTACAAACACGAGCATATAATAATAATTCTGTTAAATTCTATAGATTGAGGACATCACAGCTGTCTCTGATTTGAATAATCCTGCAGTTTTGGATGATTAAAATACAAACAGACAATACAACAAGTTCCCTCATATTCTGAGAGGGTGTTTTTTTTTTTGCCTCCACCATTTAATTGGATCTTTTTTTTAATTTCAGGCTCCGTTCTTTCTATCTCACTCAGTGTTAACAGCAGCAGCAGCAGAGTATCAGTGTATTTTCTTTATTATTGACATCACTGCTGTCCCATAAAATCCCTCTTCACCTCCGCCTCACTAACAAACATCTCAATGTCAGTTTCAGAAAGTTTCGCTTCCTCTTCTCATCGCTTAAGGCAGTGGTTCTCAAATGGGGGTACGCGTACCCCTGGGGGTACGTGAAGGCACTCCAGGGGGTATGTGAGATAAAAAATATTTAAAATTAGCATCCATTCAAAAATCCTTTAAAAATTGTTATTTAATAAATATTCAATAAAATATAAGTGTAAGTTCATGAACTGAATTTTATATTCAGTAGGCTATTCAATTTCATTATCCTAAAAACCCTGAGTCTCCCCCATACCAGGATGGTTTGACCCAACCTGGCACACGCCACCTGTCATCACTGCAGGGTTGAAGCGTAGCAGCAATGCCGCTGAAAACACGGAGGGACAAGTGCCAAAGAAGGCAAAACCAGAGCCGGCAAAATTCCGTCAGTATTCACAAGAACATGTTTTAATGGGATTTACGTCTACGAGTTGCCACCCACCCAAGGCTTTGTGTAGCATATCCCCCGAAAGATGGTCGCGACTTTAACTGATGTTTTCAGGTTTATTTGAGCCTTCCCTAAACAACACCGTAAGAGCTTGTGCCTCTTCGGAGGGTCGCTAAAACATAAAACTTTTCCTTTGTGAAGTTACAGATTCATAACAGGAAGGCGGCGTCTCTACCGGAACACTTTCAAAATAAAAGCATGTAATACAAAAACGGAAATTAAATTGTCTGACCTTAAAGCAGGGGTGCCCACACTTTATAGGTTTGTGAGCTACCCTTGACATGACCAGCTCAACAAGATCTACCGACCAAATAATGTTGGTATCCACCGCCGCCACGCCCCCCCACCCCATACAAAAATTGACTGACTTTTGTGGTCAGCTGTGAGAAAAATTACTGCTGTCCGGACAACTGGGATTTTAGTTCCTTCACCTTTCTCTTTCTCAGCTCGCTTTTCGGAGGGAAGTCAGTATCATAGTTTTTGTGAACCGTCCGAAAATGCCGCTCGGGTACCTCAATTGGCGCGTCGGTAAATTAACTCTGAGAGAGCCGGAGCGTCCACGTGACTGCCTCATGACCAATCGGGCATGCGTGAGGCGATCGACCCACACTACCTTCGTATTGGGCACCCCTGCCTTAAAGCGAGCAAATATTTCACAATAAAATAACAGAAAGACACTTCAACAATATTAACAATAACATAGATTCGGTTATTTAGACTGTGTTTTTTCTGTGGGGAGAGATTAGCCAACAGTGGCATGAAGCCAGCACATCTTCAGCAGCATCTCCAGACAAAACATGAAAGTCATTGTCAAGTTCCTAGGTTTTTCTTTTCAACTCCTGCCCAACTTGAAATGGCCTGGTACATTAACCCCAAAGGACGCACGGGACAACTCTTTCCAACACAGCTTAATATTTATTTTGCCTTATTTGATAATTGTTTGCTGGTAGGTTCATCAGGTTGAAAACCTTCAAAACACAAAAAGAACAAGAAGTTATACAAATATATTTCAAACAACTTCAATCCAATAAATAAAGTAAATATGTTTTTACAGTGTACGTAAATGAATGAATGTAAACAGTATTCAAACACCTATATAAATTGAACAAAATAACTAAGTACACTTATACAAAAAGCCAAACTTATATGCATGCAGCCTGTATGCTGTGCCTGTGTGCTGCTCGTTCTTATTTTACAATTCGTCAAACAAGACATCCTAACATTCATGACGATAGCAGCGCTTCCAATATTAAATCATAAAAATAAAAGTCTTGTTACAGTACCAGTGGCTTCTTTGGTTGTACCATGAGCTGAATCCTCTCTCCTGCCTCTCTCTCTCTGCGGAGACGTTTGCTGAGAGTCCTTCCATCCGCAGGTGTTCCAACTCAAGTCATAATGAGCAGCCTGCACTGGCCTGCTAGTGGTGCATTATGGGACTTGAAGTTTTTTAGGCAAAGTTCATCATTTTGCCTCGACACCTCCCACTTGAGCTCCTGGTTTTTTAAACCCAGGGAGGTCACACCAGTCCTTCAAGCCTCTGGTTGTTCTTCAATCGGTAGTAGGATGACTAGGCGTCTGACATCCCTATGCAGAATTGTTGCAGGGATTTTCGTTAAGAGCCTCTTGGTTGCTTCCTTGTTTGTTTTTGTGATCTTTCCTCTGGTTGGCTTCGTGACTGGGACAGGGTAGCTGGGAAAGGTTCTCACATGTACATCCCTTATGATGCCTTTCCTATCAGCGTTGACACTGACCACTCTAGCCAACTTGTATTGACCTCTCAGGACATTTTGGTCAGCCAGCCATACCAAATCTCCTACTGCAACATTTCGCTCCTTGGTGTGCCACTTGTTTCTTATAAACAGATTAGGACCAGCCAACTGGCACCACTTCTTCCAGAATTTGTTGACCTCTCCTTGAATACTTTGGAGTCTTTTGTATGGGTAGCCGTCAAACTTGAAGTCTCCTGGGTCACCCTTTGGACTGGCCCGTCCTAGCAACAGAGAATTGGGGGTGATATACTCCACACATTCTTCCCTGCTTTGAGTTCTGGCATCGATGGGTCGCTCATTTGCGAGGTTGGCTGCCATGAAGAGAAATGTTTGGAATTCTCCCCAGGTGAAACATCCATCTCCACCAAGATTGCTCAAGGCTCGCTTCACAATCTTGACAGCTGCCTCAGCTGCCCCATTCCTATGGGGAGAGTCTGCAGGGTGGATCCGCCAAGACCACTCTGTTCCATGCTTGGCAGCGTTTTCTTCAAGCTCAGACCTGTTCAGTTGGTCCAGAAATTTGTGAAGCTGCTTCAGAGCAGGCTTGGCCCCAACAAAGTTAGTGCCAGGGTCTGACCACAGTTTCCTGGGGTATCCCCTCAGTGAAGTGAACCTCTGGTAAGCCAGCAGGAATCCTTCAGATGACTGGTCGCTCACCACATCAGTTTACCACCTCCACCTTCCTGGAACGCTTTCCTAACAAGGATCGCCCCTTTCTGTTTGGCAGGTATAACTAAGCCAACTGGGTCGTACAGTTCAGCTACTTGGCTTAGGAGTTCCCTCCTAGTCAGCGGGTTCGGTGTCTCAGGTCTCACCTCCTGTTTGAGAAGATCCTTGCCATCTTTCATCTTCTTTTTCCTTTTGGAAAAGTTAATTGATGTCATCATGTAGAGTTTGTCTTCCTCCATTTGGTACCCAATGCCCAGGGCTTTGTTGTCTTCATCTCTCATTTGATTTGGAAGAATAAAGGTTTTATTTTGTTTCACTTCCTTTTCCAGTACTTCTGCTTCAGTGCCTTGCCTCCCACTTTGCCCTGACCGGACCCAAGGTTTGAGAAAGAATCCTCCAGCTCTCAAAATATCCTCAACTCAGGTCATTGTGGGAGGTTAAGTCCACATAACTGTCCTCTTCAAGGACTCGCCGTTCGTCCTCGAAGTGAGCAAACATGGGCAGGCTTGCTGTTAACCGCATAGCTACCTGTGCAATGCAGCCGGCTGGCTTGTCCCCGATGTTGACTCTTGTGATGGCATATTCAATTATCTCTTCATCTGGACTGTCCCTCCAAAGAAATCTGTGCAGATGCATCTCACGCTCCTCTAACCATACTGAGTTGTACATTTTCCTGATGTCCCCTGAAGCTGCATGCACACCCCCTCTGAACCTCAGCAGAACAGCTCTGATAGGGTTGAGAACATCTGGTCCCTTTAGAAGAAGATCATTCATGCTTACACCTTTGAATTTCTGGCTGCTATTCCATACAATTCTCACTGGAGTTGTCACTGAATGAGGGTTTGGCCCCACCAGATGGCTTACGTACCACACTGGTCCTTTCCACTTGTTCATGATGTCTTCAGTGAGTTTTATGGCTGCCCCTCGTTCAACCATCTCATGGACTTGGGTTGCATATGCAACTTGCCACTCTGGCTCTCTCTTCAGTTGCCTCTCGGTCCTGAAGAACGTGGCCTGCACTGCAGCTTTGTTGTTGGGGAGAGAGATGGGATCTACAGTCCATGGATATTTTGCATCCCAGTGTGGAGATGTTGTGTGAGCATCCTCTCTGATGTAGGTGAGGCCTCCTTTTATGATCTCAAGCTCCCTCTACTCTGCCAAGGTCATTTATTTTCCTCCTGGTTGGCAGTTTCCACATCGACATCCTCCACATCTTGGTTCACATGCAGGTCCGATTGCTTTCCCACCGACACCACTCCAGGAAGTCACGGTTACCAGCAGCTGTAAACTTGGTCTGAGCCTGTTGTAACTGGGCTGCCTCAGTTGTTGAAGTCCTGAGGATTTCCTCATACTTGGCAGCAGCTGTCCTCATGGAGCGAGCAAAGTGTGTTTTGGACTCGTGTGCGGTCAGTTCTACTTCCTCAAACAAGTTGGGGTGTGCTCCACTGTCTTCCCCAATGGACTTTCCCACAAGACAAGATCTCCTACAACTCTCACCCTCTGCGGAGCGAGCCTTCCCTCTCGGTGGCTAATGAGGAGTTCAACTTCTTCTGGCCTTCTCAATTCCTCAAGCTCAATCTCTGGGAAGAATTTCTGCAACTTATCAGGTTCAATTACGTTGTGCACTTTGGCAATTTCATCCAAGCCGTAGCAGACAAGTTCATGTGCCCTCTCTGTTCCTTGAGGAGTTTTGACTCGGACTTTGAGGACATATCTTTCAGTGTTCACCTTTGTGGTCATTCCACCAACCCCGTGCACAACTAAGGTTATCTTCTCACTTCGTAACTTCAGCCTGTCAGCAGCCTTATGGGTAATGTAGTTTGTGTCAGATGCAAGGTCAACCAGAGTCCCAATCTTCTGCCCTGCATTTGCGGTGACCTCCATCAGCATCATGATGACAGGAAGTTCAGACAGCCCCCTTTTCTCCAAAAGCTCTGACTGGTCTTTAGCGTTGTTTGTAACTGCGGTTTTTTTGGTGAAAGCTTTTTTGCACCGTTCTGCTAGTTCTGGGGAGAGTTCAGACAAGAACTACTCTTGTCCCTCTGTTAGCTTGCTTTTACCTCTGCTGCCTTTTCCACTCTTTTCTTCCTCACCCCTTTTCAGTTCTCCTTTTGGGCAGCAGCCCACCAAGATAGGTTTAATATGGGGCAGGTTCACTTGAAGCCATAGCACCTAAATCTTATCATGCATAATATCCTCCCTAACTTTCACTGGAAGATGGTTTTGAACATAAAAAGCAACACCTCCCCATATCTGTTTCTGTCCTTTCTATATAGATTATACCCTTGTATGCCCACAGCCCCATCCTCAAAAGTGTCATCCAGATGGGTTTCTGATATTGCAACTATGTTAATTGAGTTTAACACCAGCAAGTCAGTAATTTCATGCACTTTGTTCCTTAAGCTACAAATATTCAGTTGAGCAATCTTCAAACTTTTCTTTGGGAGTAAAGCAGCAATAGACATGAAATATGTGTGTCAACTCTTATTTACCCTTCCACCTGTTTAAGCGTCACTTCTCCTTCCATTCGCCTCCTGTTTGTGGACAATCAGCTTGTCATACCTTAAGACAGCAAAGTCCCCTCTTTCTCTTGCAGCTTTCATCTGAGCAAGCAGCTCCCTCCTCTGGCGAACTGCATCAGGGTAGTCTTCATTGATGAAGATTCTGGATCCTTTAAGCTTTTTTGCGTTGCTCAGGACTCTGTCTCTGTCCTTAATCCTCAGCAGCTTCACCAGTAGAGGACGGGGACGAGGCCTAGAGAAGTCTCCCTCTGCTTTAGGTGCCTTCCCAGTCCGTTGGATTCGTTCTATCCCAATGGTGTGGTGATCTAGCTCTAGTTGGTCTTTGAAGAGTGTCAACACCTTCTCCTCTAATTCTGAGACCTTCTCCTTCTCTGTTTCAGGAATGCCGTCAATAATCACGTTGTGACGCCTGGATTGACTATCAAGAAAGTCTGTTTTGTTGTCTATTGCAGTCATACATTCTGCTAGCTTGTGTATGTCAATTTCATTTGTTTTATGGTTCAGTGACAGACTAGCATTAGTGGTTTTCAAGTCATCCACCTCCTTTTGTGTAAAGTGGAGACTAACCTTAAGTTATTGTAGCTCTTTCATCATAGCATCCATTCTGGAGTTAGTAGTGTCCATCAAGGTGCGCACGCAGGCTTTGAAGTTGCTTTCCTGCTGTTCTAGCATTTCTTTATAGAAAGCTTTTTGTTGGTCAAGTAGTTCACACACTTGTACCGGTGATATGTACTGTGCATTGTCCTTATCTTTGTCCTTTCCTCCCCCAGCCATCTTGGGAGCTTGGCTGGTAGCCTGGTGGTAGCTCATAGCCTGGTTGTAGCTGGTAGCCTGGTGGTAGCTGGTAGCGCCTTAGCGCCCCACAGCTCTGCTCCGTGTCGCCAGGTAGTTTCACAACTTCCTCTGCCTAAAGCTGCCGCTAGGGTTCAAATCCGCACCCCGAACACAGGGGGGGGGGGGGTTTGAGGCTACGCGACGAGCGGCCCCGCCACGGTTCATGCGGGGCCGCAGATAAGTGTTTAAAAAGGAGCCGCAGGGCCGCGCTAACAGGTAAATGAGGCGACGTGTTAAAAACAATGCGGGGAATTATGATGACTAGAATAATAATTACAATAATAGTTATAATATCAATATAATAATAACTATATGTGACGACCCCCTCCAGCCTCACTGATATATGTGATGTCAGTGAGAGATGTGATGTCAGTGAGAGATGTGATGTGATGTCACTGAGATAAGTGATGTCACTGAGAGTTGTGATGTCACTGAGAGATGTGATGTGATGTCACTGAGATATGTGATGTCACTGAGAGTTGTGATGTCACTGAGAGATGTGATGTCACTGAGATATGTGATGTCACTGAGATATGTGATGTCACTGAGAGATGTGATTTCAGTGAGATATGTGATGTCACTGAGAGCTGTGATGTCACTGAGATATGTGATGTCACTGAGATATGTGATGTCACTGAGAGATGTGATGTCAGTGAGAGATGTGATGTGATGTCACTGAGATATGTGATGTCACTGAGAGTTGTGATGTGTCATGGAAATTTCTGTAAAGTCAAGCACAAATCATACAGTTGTCTTTTGGTAAGTTTAATTCGCACCTGCAGGTGGACTCAGAGTACAAACCGCTAGAAGGACATTATACAATGAGCACAGAGCAACAGGACAGTCAGATTCTTATACATCATAAGCCCCTCCCTGCGAGGAGCAAAAGGTATTCTTCAGCCTCTTGATGTCTGACCAGGGTGAGCAGACATCCTGTCTCCCTCTCTGTGCGAACCCCTGGTGTGACTTCTGGTGTGAGACAATCTGTCTCCGAGATTCCCCTATCTTCGTTTACAACACAAAAGACCCCAGTCCTGTACCATGCAGAGATCCCCTCACGCCTTCACTTCAGACACACTAAGTAAACCCCTGCGGTGACCATTTGCCCTGTGTCACACAAGAGAGGAAGCCATAAATAATCTTTTACCTTAAGCAACACTTGTAAAGTTAAGTTAAACCACGAGAACCACATTTTGTTCATTCATCCTTCTACATATGTCTGTTTCATCTATTAATTATAACACAAGTATAAAAACTGCAAATACAGATGTCACTGAGAGATGTGATGTCACTGAGAATTGTGATGTGATGTCACTGAGATATGTGATGTCACTGAGAGATGTGATTTCAGTGAGATATGTAATGTCACTGAGAGCTGTGATGTCACTGAGAGCTGTGATGTCACTGAGATATGTGATGTCACTGAGAGATGTGATGTCAGTGAGAGATGTGATGTCAGTGAGAGATGTGATGTCACTGAGATATGTGATGTCACTGAGAGCTTTGATGTCACTGAGAGCTTTGATGTCACTGAGAGATGTGATGTCACTGAGATATGTGATGTCACTGAGATATTTGTTTATTTAGAAGGATCCCCATTAGCTCTACCCAAAGACAGAGCTACTTTTAGTGGGGTCCACATTTAAAACATACACACAAATATCAAACATTTAAAACATACATTACAATATCAATATCAAACATTTAAAACATATGTTACATTACAAATATCAAAAGTTAAAATACATAAAAATAATGATCATACAATTTTACATTACAAATATCAAACATTAACATAGTGGTTATGCAATTTTACCTTTGTCATGATATAAAACACTGATATATCCAATTCCATAGAAGCGAAAACTGCAAACCATGTAAGAGAATACTACACATTTTTATGTACAGTACATCACCATCTAGTGTCACAAGTATGCTGTACCCAAGTGTTTTATTATTTGCTTTTTGAACATACATTTACGTGTCACGTTTATAATTTCTGTTGGTAGTAGGTTCCATGACTTCATGGCTCTGTATCCCACAGTGCGTTTAAGAAAATTGGTATTAGCTCTGGGGAGTGAAAACCTACCTTCTATTACTCGTCTAGTGGCATAGTTATGTGAGGCTACATTTTTATTTAGTTGCCTATACTGATCTGCTGGCGTTTTAGACTGCAAGAGGCGCCATGTTGATAAAAGAAGTGCAGCAGCCATCCTGTCTTCAACTTTTAGCCAGTGGAGACTGGCATGCATACTCTGTATACTGGTTCTGTAAGGACACTATAGAGCAAAGCGTGCAGCCTTGTTCTGTACTAGCTGTAGTTTATTCAGCTCTTTCTTGGTGGCATTTTCCCATACTATCTGACAATAATCCAGCTGTGACAGAACAAGAGAGCTAACTACCAGTATTCTTAGATCAGGTGTAAGATGATTTCTGCATCCTCTGACTAAAGCTTTGCCCATTTTATTGACAAGTGTCAATGTGCCCTGACCAGGACAGTTTATCATCTAGGGTGACTCCCAATAGCTTGGTTACCTTTACTTGTTTGATGGATATTCCATCTATGCACAGTCTAAGCTCTGGCTCTGCTCTAAGAGAATGATTAGACCCAAAGATGATGCTTTTTTTTTTAGCTAAGTTGAGAACCATCTTGTTTTCAAGGACCCACTTTCCAATGGAACTTAGCTCCCTGTTTAGGATGACTGTCAGTTCTTCTGCTGTTTTTGCTGATGCATATACAGTAGTGTCATCTGCGTACATACTTAGATTTGCACTTCTTAATACTTGAGGTAAATCATTAGTGAAGTTAGAGTACATTAGTGGGCCTAGACAGCTTCCCTGTGGAATTCCACTTTCCACCAGCACACTGTCCCAGTGACTTCCATTAAAGAAGATTCTCTGTGATCTTTTTGTTAGATAACTTTCCATCCAGGTAGCTGCAGATGGTTTAAAACCATAGCACACCAGTTTTTCCAGAAGAAGCTTATGTTCAAGGACATCAAATGCTGCTGTAAAATCCAGAAGGACTGCTCCACATAACATTTTGTTATCTAGATCTCTGTACCAGTCATCTGACATTTGCGTCAGTGCTGTGCATGTGGAATGTCCCTTTCTGTAAGCATGCTGGTACTTTGTTAACAGATTATTTACTGAGAAGTATTCCTGTATTTGATCAAATACAGCCTTATCAAGAATCTTACTCAGTGCTGGTAATAGGCTTATTGGACGACTATTTGGGCCACTAAATGATGTTTTCTTATCTTTAGACAGGGGAATAATTTTAGCGTCTTTCCAGGCTTGAGGAAAGATTGATAGTTTCAGACTGGTGTTTAGTATATGACAGATTGGTTGTGCAACATAATCTACAGCTATTCCAATCAGTTTACCACCTATCCCATCCATCCCTGGTTGTTTGTCACCACATGACAAACTGGTTTAAATCCTATTTTTCTTATCGCTCCCAATTCGTGCAAATTAATGATGAGTCATCTGTGCGCACCAAAGTTAACCATGGCTTTCCACAGAGCTCTGTGCTCGGCCCAATTTTATTCTCACTATATTTGCTTCCACTAGGAAACATTATCAGGACACACTCGGTAAATTTCCACTGCTATACGGATGACACCCAGTTATACTTGTCAATAAAACCTGAACAAAGTAATCAAATAACTAAACTCCAAGCATGTCTCAAGGACATAAAAACCTGGATAACCCGCAATTTTCTCTTATTAAACTCAGATAAAACAGAGGTTCTAATACTTGGCCCTAAACACCTTAGAGATACATTATCTAATGATATAGCTGCGCTAGACGACATTGCCCTTGCTTCCAATGAAACAGTCAGGAACTTGGGAGTGATCTTCCTGATTTGTCCTTTAATTCTCACTTAAAACTAATTTCTAGGACTGCCTTTTTTCACTTGCGTAATATCGCAAAAATCAGACATGTCCTTTCGCAAAAGGATGCAGAAAAACTAGTCCACGCTTTTGTTACATCCAGATTGGATTATTGTAATTCATTATTATCAGGCTCCAGCAGTAAGTCGTTAAAGACTCTGCAGCTTGTCCAAAATGCCGCAGCACGTGTCCTGACAAGAACCAATAAAAGAGACCACATTTCTCCAGTATTAGCTTCACTACACTGTCTTCCGGTTAAATCTAGAATAGAATTTAAAATTCTCCTCCTCACCTTCAAGGTCCTTAATAATATGGTACCATTATATCTTAAAGAGCTGTTAGTACTTTATCAACCCACTAGAGCACTGCGCTCCCAGAATTCAGGCTTACTTGTCGTCCCTAAATTCTCTAAAAGTAGAGTAGGAGCCAGAACCTTCAGCTATCAAGCACTTCTCCTGTGGAATCATCTCCCACTTTCAATACGGGAGGCAGACACCATCTGTACGTTTAAGAGTAGGCTTAAAACCTTCCTTTTTGATAAAGCTTATAGTTAGAGCCAGTCCAGGCTTATCCTGGACCTGCTCTTAGTTACGCTGCTATAGGTCTAGAAGGTCGGGGGACACATGACACTCGGAGCTTCTCTTTCCAGCTTCTCCTTCCTCTTCTCAAACCGTTATCACATCAAAGTAATTCATATCCCATTGTGACAACCCTGGAGTTGTCCTGCTGTGGTGGTGCTTGTGTCTGTGTTTCAGGCTCCTGTGGGTGGAGTCAGACCCTAGTGATCAGCAGGGATGTGGCACACCTGGGCTGACCAATACTTAAGAGGCCTGCAGACTGGGATCTCTCTCTCCTTCGCCAGGTCTGCCTCCACATGGACATCCCAGCTTGGCCTTTTCGTGACTGGCTTCTATTCACCCACCCACAGAACTGGTTACCATGTCTCCATTTAATGTGGCATTCCTTGTAAAATAAATAGTGCCACTGCTGAACTTTGTGACCTTCCTGGTTTCTTGTTGCACAAACGTGAGCCAATGTGTAACACCATCAATACATGTTACTGACTTGACTTCTTCCCCGGAGTCCCTGTTAAAGCCCTATGAGACAAATTGTGATTTGTGAATATGGGCTATACAAATAAAATTTGATTGATATAAGTGCCATGCCTTCTTGGTACAACCAGCAAGGCACAGGTTCACTCAGTTGCCGGCAGATCCGAGATCTATTCTGCCTTTGTATCTGTTTAACAATTTCTCAACAGCTTCTTCTACAAGCTGATTTGTCATAAAACTTCACTAAAGACAGAAATGTCTTTCAACTAAATAACACAAATGTCTTTAGAAATTTCAGGTAATGCACCTTAATGTCACCCGCCAATAAACCGAACAAAGAGACTAATTTGATCAGAGCAGATCAAAGTCCAGTCTTTGTCTTTAGGGACATTTTATACGTTTAATCTCTAAAGATATAAGCGTAGAACAAATCTGCTTGTAGTGGAATCTGTTGACCAGATACCAGGACCGAAAGACACCCAGCTTACAGAGACAACATACTAAACTGCCTTTTTAGATGATTTAGAACGAAATTTTAAAAACATTTTGGATGACATACCAAAGTATGACTTTTTATTTTCATATTTTTGACGACATACAAAACTGCCTTTGTCATTTAGAACGACATTTTTATGTTTAACAGTTTTTTATTGGTGTTATTTGGGTAATCAATACAGTTATACAATTACACATCACAAATCTAATGGTTATACCCCTACCCACAATAAGACCCACCCACCCCCAGCCAGCCTACCCCATGCAGCAGAAGTACATACATTAGGACAGAATCTAGAATGTGTATATATATATATATACACATATATACAGGAATATTGAATTATTACAGTACAATTACATACAACAATGCTGCCAGACAAAGCAAAAAAATAAAGAAAATAAATGTTAACCCTTGTGTTGTTCCTGGGTCTAATTGACCCAGAGTGTGTGTGTGTGTGTGTATGTGCGTGCATGTGCGTGCGTGAGTGCGTGCGTGTGATCATACGCAAGCCCTGGCCGGTCAGGGTGACCCAAGGATTGTCATTATCCAATTCTCATGGGGTAATTGAGACCAATGGATTGTCATGGGAGGGGTCATTTAGACCCCAGCACCTGTGGTGCTCTGCGTGGGGTCATTATGACCCACACCTGATTCCAATTGATAATCAGGGGGGGTACATTAGACCCATATATAAGGCTCAGTGTGCCACTCTCTCACGTACCATGGCAAGATGTCGCGTCAGAAGCGTTTCACCAGAGAACAGGTTCTCCAACAGCTATTCTCCCAGCAACCATCCTCTGAACCCGAAGAGGACGCGAAAGAGCCAGACCGAGAAGCGGACGGACAACAAGATGGAGAAGCAGACCGAGAAGCAGACCGAGAAGCAGACAGAAAAGCAGACAGAGAGGACGGAGACGGAGACGGAGACAACGGTGATAGCGAAGAAGACGAAGACGAAGACGGTGAATATGACGATGACGACGGTGACGAAGATTACGACCCAGTGGGTGATGCTTCTGCAGATTCCTCCTCCTTGGAAGAAGAAGGAGAAGGAGGACAAGACAGCGGCGACACCACCACCACCACCGGACTCGTGGAAAGAGAGACCTTCCCCTCAAGAAACGGGGAAATAACATGGTCCTCGAGGGCGTACAGCCGAGAAGAGGGCCACTGCTCCTCCTCCTCCTCCTCCTCCTCCTCCTCCTCCTCTGCTGCGGCTCAAAGCGGGGTCATCCGGGGCCCCACGATCCACGCGACGTCCCGCACCGGTGACCTTGCCTCGACGTTCCACCTGTTCATCACACCGACGGTGGAGAACATCATCCTGGAGATGACGAATCGGGAGGGTCGTAGAAAATACGGTGACGTATGGAAAGGGATGGACGAGACCGACCTGCGCGCCTACGTAGGGCTGCTGATCTTAGCGGGCGTGTACAGGTCCCGGGGCGAGGCCGCCGCCAGCCTGTGGGACGCAGAGAGCGGCCGGGCGATATTTCGTGCCACGATGCCCCTAAAACTCTTCCACACGTACTCCAGACTGCTGCGCTTCGACGACCGCGAGACAAGACGCACAAGACGAGCCACGGACAAATTGGCGGCCGTGCGAGAGGTCTGGGACACATGGGTGTCGCGGCTACCGCACCTCTACAACCCGGGGCCCGAAGTGACCGTGGACGAGCAACTGGTTCCGTTCAGAGGTTAGTCTTTTTTTAAATTTATATTATTATTATGTTATATTATGTTATGTTATATTATGTTATGTTATGTTATGTTATGTAGATAGCGGCTGCTAGTCCTCGTCCTCATCTCATCTCCTCTCATCTCTTCTCCTCCTGTTTTTCTCTCTATTCCGGTGTCCATTCCGTCAGTACATGCCCAGCAAGCCGGCGAAATACGGGATCAAGTCGTGGGTGGCCTGCGATGCGAAATCAAGCTACGCTTGGAAGATGCAAGTGTACACCGGAAAGCTGAGCGGCGGACAGCCAGAACGGAACCAGGGGTTGCGGGTAGTGCTTCACCACAATTACTTCACCTCCTACCAACTCGCGCGGCAGCTCCTGGAGAGGAAGCTCACCGTGGTCGGCACTGTTCGGAAGAACAAGCCGGAGATCCCGACCGGGCTGCTCGCGGTCAGGGGAAGAGAGGTGTTCTCATCCAAGTTCGCATTCACGCCCACTGCCACTCTTGTGTCCTACATCCCAAAGAAAAACAGGAACGTGGTTCTCCTGAGCACCCGACACCCTGAGGCCGACATCAGCGACCGCGAGGATGGGAAACCGGTCATCGTCCTGGACTACAACCGCAACAAAGGTGGCGTGGACAACCTAGACAAGGTGATCGGAACGTACAGCTGCAGGAGGATGACCGCGCGCTGGCCCCTGGTCATATTTCACAACATTCTAGATGTCTCTTCCTACAACGCCTTTGTGATATGGAGAGAGATCCACCCAGACTGGATGCTGGGCAAGCGGAACAAGCGGAGGGTGTTCCTGGAGCAGCTGGGAAAGGCTCTGGTCACTCCGTTCATCGCACGAAGGGAGCGCTTCCCCCGCACGGACGCGTCTGCCGCGGTGGTGAAGGCTATTAAAGCTGCTGCTGCTGCCGCACAGAGAGCTGTTGACTACGACGCTCGACCCGATTGTCTGGCCTCCTCCATACCCCTAGCAGCAGCCCCGCTCAGGGCGAGTAAGAGGAAGAGGTGTCAGATATGCCCCAGGAAGAAGGACTGTAAAACTCACACCATGTGCCGTGGGTGTAACAAATACATCTGCAAGGGCTGCTCACATGTCTATTGCGCTACGTGTGCGCCATAATATGGGGGGGGGGGCTATGTGAGGGAGCCAACAGCCGGGAGAAGCAGCGACAACACAAGGGTTAAAAAAAATTGTAAAAACAAAAAAAAAACGGGGGAGAGACGGGAGGGGGGATGGTTGCCATCTAATCTTTCTCTTGTAGTGGGCTTTGTATGCTCTCATAGTACGACAAGAAAGGGGTCCAGGTTCTCTCAAAGCTCTGTATGGAACCTTTCAGAGTATATCAGATTTTCTCCAGTTTCAAGAAAGACATGGTGTCTCTAATCCATCTGCTGAATGTGGGTGGTGTTTGTTCCTTCCATAAGAGTAGTATCAGACGTGTGGCAAGCAGAGAGGTGAAAGCTATGACAACATGGGCCCTGCCCTTAAGAGGACGAGCTTCATCAGTAAAGCCAAAAATGGCACATAATGGGTTTGGAGGGATGACCACACCAAACATTTTAGAGTAAGCATGAAAGATGTCTGCCCAAAATGTTCTGAGGAAAGGGCAGGACCAGAACATATGTATGTGATCAGCTGGTTGACTTTTACAGCGGGGACAAGAGGGGTCAACATCAGGGAAAATCTTGGCAAGTTTAGCCCTGGTCCAGTGAACTCTCAAAAGGATTTTAAGTTGAATTAAGCTATGTCTAGCGCATGGGGATGATGTGTGTATTAAGTTTAGCGCAGCCTCCCATTGATCCTCTCTCATTATTTCCCCTAGGTCTTCTTCCCAGAGTGTTCTAGTTTCTTGCAGTGACTGGGGGGAGATGTTGCAGATTTGCTTGTAAAGGACTGAAATTAAGCCTTTACGGTGCGGAGACAAAGTGAGAAGATTGTCAGTTGCGTTGTCTGATGGTAAATTTGGAAATGAGGCAATGTTTTTCTGCACAAAATGTCTTACTTGGAGATATGTAAAAAAAATGTGATTTTGGCAGGTCAACTTCTCAGAGAGTTGTGCGAATGATCCAAATTTGCCCTGAAAAAGAGGCTAAGTGTGGAAGTAATGCCTTTTGCCATCCAGATTTTAAAAGCTGAGTCCAAAGTAGAGGGTGGGAAATTGTAATTATTGACAATTGGGGAGTGAATTGACATTGTAGACAGGTTGAAATGTCTTTTAAACTGTGACCAGATTCCAACTGAGTTAAGGACAATTGGGTTGGAGAAAAATCGGGTATGTGGGGTCGGAGGGGACGGAGCGCATAAGACAGAGCGCAAATGGACCGGGCCACCTGTGCACTCAAGATGTATTCAGGCTCACTGCTGTCAGGTTGATAGTCCTTCATCCAGAACAATATTTTCTGGATATTACAGGCCCAATAATAATACATAAAATTGGGCAAAGCCAAGCCAGCAGCCCTTTTGGGTCTTTTCAAGCGATTGCCTTTTTAATCCTGTGTGATTTACCATTCCAGATGAAGGATGCTAGCATCGGTCCAAAGTTTAAAATTTTTTTTTCCTTATCAAGATAGGAATGTTTTGGAAGGGTAAGAAATTTTTGGTAGCACAATCATTTTAATTAGGTTAAACTCGGCCATAAGGAGAGTGGCAGGCTGGACCATCTCACCATATCCTGTTTACACTTTCCAAGAGCCCCCAAAGTTCTTTATAAATAGCAGTGGAAAAGAGGGCGTGATTTCTACTCCAAGGTACTTCAACAATCAATCAATCAAATTTTATTTGTATAGCCCATATTCACAAATCACAATTTGTCTCATAGGGCTTTAACAAGGTGTGACATCCTCTGCCCTTACCCTCAACAAGAGTAAGGAAAAACTACTAAAAAACCCTTTTATCAGGGTAAAAAACGTAGAAACCCAGAGAGAGCCACATGTGAGGGATCCCTCTCCCAGGATGGACAGAAGTGCAATAGATGTCAAGTGTAAACATGACCAAGATAAAGGTTTTAGCAGCATTGATAAGGGTAAACAGGTGAATTGGTGGATTAATGTCATTAACGGTCAAGTATCTGAGGAGAAATACTCCTCTCTGTATCAGCAGTCCCTGCTGCAATCATAGTCTATGGTCAGCAGCCAGCAAGATCATGATACACCAAGATCGGATGCCACTATAGTCCACAGTCATTGTGCACTGCCGCCATTTAGGATCCATCGTCAGCTGCCCACCCTCGGTCGTGGTCCACCACCATTATCGGTGCCAACACGATAAAGGATCCACCTTTATTACCACGATCACCAGCACGATACAGAATCCGCCATACTGGATCCACCATTACGATCTCTGATACACGATCCACAGAGCCTAATCCATGATGTGGCCACAGCTGCGGCCCTGGATCTGCGGACGATAGGGCAAAGGGACTCCGGGGAAGAAGTCAAGTCAGTAACATGTATTGATGGGATATGAATTACATTGATGTGATAACAGTTTGAGAAGTGGAAGGAGAAGCTGGAAAGAGAAGCTCCGAGTGTCATGTGTCCCCCGGCCTTCTACACCTATAGCAGCATAACTAAGAGCAGGTCCAGGATGAGCCTGGCCCGGCTCTAACTATAAGCTTTATCAAAAAGGAAGGTTTTTAAGCCTACTCTTAAACGTACAGATGGTGTCTGCCTCCCGAATTGAAAGTGGGAGATGATTCCACAGGAGAGGTGCTTGGTAGCTGAAGGCTCCTACTCTACTTTTAGAGACTTTCGGGACGACAAGTAATCCTGAGTTCTGGGAGCGCAGTGCTCTAGTGGGATTATATGGTACTATCAGCTCTTTAAGATATAGTGGTGCCATATTATTAAGGGCCTTGAAGGTGAGGAGGAGAATTTTAAATTCTATTCTAGATTTAACCGGAAGCCAGTGTAGTGAAGCTAATACTGGAGAAATGTGCTCTCTTTTATTGGTTCTTGTCAGGACACGTGCTGCGGCATTTTGGACAAGCTGCAGAGTCTTTAACGATTTACTGCTGGAGCCTGATAGTAATGAATTACAATAATCCAATCTGGATGTAACAAAAGCGTGGACTAGTTTTTCTGCATCCTTTTGCGAGAGGACATGTCTGATTTTTGCAATATTACGCAAGTGAAAAAAGGCGGTCCTAGAAATTAGTTTTTTAGGTGAGAATTAAAGGATAAATCAGGTCGAAGATCACTCCCAAGTTCCTGACTGTTTCATTGGAGCAAGGGCAATGTCGTCTAGCGCAGCTATATTATTAGATATTGTATCTCTAAGGTGTTTAGGGCCAAGTATTAGAACCTCTGTTTTTATCTGGTTTAATAAGAGAAAATTGCGGTCATCCAGGTTTTTATGTCCTTGAGACATGCTTGGAGTTTAGTTATTTGATTACTTTGTTCAGGTTTTATTGACAAATATAACTGGGTGTCATCCGCATAGCAGTGGAAATTTACCGAGTGTGTCCTGATAATGTTTTTCCGAGTGGAAGCATATATAATGAGAATAAAATTGGGCCGAGCACAGAGCCCTGTGGAACACCATGGTTAACTTTGGTGCGCACAGATGACTCATCATTAATTTGCACGAATTGGGAGCGATCAGAAAATGGATTTAAACCAGTTCAGGGCGGTTCCTTTAATGCTAATTAACTGTTCCATCTCTGTAATAAAATGTTATGGTCAATTGTGTCGAATGCTGCACTGAGATCTAACAGAACGAGGACATACACAACCCCTGATCTGAAGCTATTAGAAGGTCCATTGGTGACTTTAACCAGGCTGTCTCTGTACTATGATTAGCTCTAAACCCCGACTGAAAGTCTTCATATATATTTTTCCTGGAGAAACTCACACAGCTGATTACAGCTATTTTAAAAGACTGTGGTACAGATCCTGATGATAATGACAGATTTATTGTGTTCAGTAATGAACATCGATTAGGGGCAGAATTTCTTTAAGTAATTTTATAGGAATGGGATCTAAGATACAAGTTGTTGGTTTAGAACATGAGATTAGTTGGTCAGCTGATCAAGGGTGATCAGAAGAAGCTGTCTAAATAATTGGTAGGATTCTCAGCCCATTTCTGAGATTTCTGTTCTTGGTAGGGTATTAGTGCCAATTGAGGGCAGGAGATGGTTGATTTTATTTCTAATAGTTAGAATTTATCATTAAAGAAATTCATAAGATATTGCTATTTAGGGATCGAGGGAAAACTGGGTTCGGGGGAGGTGTGACTCTCTGTCAGCGCTGGCTACAGTGCTGAAGAGAAACCTGGGGTTGTTTTTATTCTCTTCTATTAGTTTTGAGTAGTAGGCAGCCTTGCTTTGTGGAGGGCCTTCTATATGCTTAACACTACTCTTCCAGTCTAGGAGATTTCAATACGGTTGCTGGAGCGCCCCCCCCTTTCTAGTTTTTTTGAAAACTTTTTTTAACTCATGTGTCTTGGAATTATACCACCCAGCTAAATTTTCTATTTTTAAAATTTTTTTTTAAGGC
>VCHM03000050.1:0-79634 GCA_006182925.3 Reinhardtius hippoglossoides
TACAGCACCGTTAAAGAGAAGCATCAGGCTAACAGCACGTAAGTATATTTAACGCGTGTTGTTGCAGAGGGAACAGTAAACATCCTCAGCAGTTACAACCATTCCTATAAGCAAAATAGAGATATTTGAAATCGCTTCATGTTATACATTTAACGTGATGCAGCATTTCAGCGATGATGGTCACTATTTCCAAAGAGGAATCGATAAAGTGCCAAAACCTTACTTTCAAAGTCGCTACAGGCTCAACTTCCTGTTCGGTGATTTCGGAGGAGAAGCCGAGAGGAGTCGCTGCCGTCACCGGAGTTAGACGTGGAGGTAAAACCACTGATCATCTGCAGGGAAAACTCACCAGGATATTTTTCATTAGACTTTAGAATAGGGTTAAGGGTCGGATCCAGGAAAAATAAAGTGACCTCTCAGCGTCCTTCTGGTTAAATTACGTTTTTTAAGGCTCATCGTAGGTTTTGGTTTGTACCCGACTTCTTGTCATTGGTGACGTCCTGCAAACATTGTCATCTCAATATACATTTTAAATTATTACATTATTATCCGTACTTTCAGCCTATGTGGATTCTTTTGGGTTCCTGCTGCCGGTCAGATCATTGTGTCAAGTAATGGTTGTTTTCATGTGACACAAATGAAACAATTGCTTCTTTACATTCAAGCGTTGAAGCTGGAAAAATGTGCTTTGCTCTGTGAAGGGTTGTTTGTGTTAATTGTCTCATGCAGCCACATTGTCAAGAGCTAAAAACATAAGGCACATTAAACAGATCGTTTATGTAATGGTGATATTTTCTAACATCAAGTTGGGATCTGACGTCTTTAACAACCAATTTAAATGGTTTTAGATTTGATGTTTTTTCCATGAATTCGTGTATGTGATGTTCAGCTCGGTGTCTAATCTCTGTGATGACGTCAGTGACTCCTGCTCCTCGACCACACATCTGTCACTCAGGCTTTTCGCCTTCATCCCCACTTCTCTCTTTTCTTTCTCCACCTCCTCTCCCTCACTTCCTATCTTCCCTCCATCGAAGACACCTTGTTTTCTTTGCTGCCATCTTCCTATTCTTCTTCTTCTCTCTGGGCTCCACTTGTCATCTATCAAAGACGTCCATCCGTCATAACCTGTCTCCTCTTCCTCTTCCTCCATCAGAGATGTGTGTCCTGCTCCTCTTCCTCATCCTCCTCCTCAGCCGCTCCTTGATTGACAAACACCTGAAAGAGAAACCAGACGAGAGGCTTCACGCTGTTGCCGAGCAGAATAAAGTTTTCCCATAAGAAACCAACAGCAGGTTATTCAACACTAAAGCGCTGCCACGTCTGTGAGAACATTATTCACTCATCCCATCACCTGCCAGCGACTGCTGTCGTCCTTTCCTCTCTCGCCCCCCCCCGTCAGTCCGTTCGTGCTCGGCTTCTTCTCCTGCATCTCAGGCTGGTTGTCGTTGGTCACGTCCAGCATGGGGTTGTCGTGGCAACCATTCTCCACAAAGTGAAGCTCCTCAGCGCGAAACTGCAAAGGTCAAAGAGCACTGAATATTTAGACACCTGCTGATAATAAGCCCAGTATTACCTTGATTTTGGCTCCGGTTTTGGTCTCCACCACCTCCTGAGGGAAAAATCTGGTTCTTTGGTGGCTAAAACTAACTGAGCTGACGTTTCATCCAGTTATGATATGTTTAATGATTGTTAATGGAGATGGACGACGCATGTCCACTTCCTCCCGCTGTATAAAAATGAAGTGAAAATATTCCGTGCTAGGTGACGTGTATGAGCTACACTGCAGCCACCAGGGGGCCATTGAAATGTTTTGGTTTCACTTTTGGGAAATTGTCATGAAATCCATTTTTATGTACAGTTGTACATTACGTCACGTCACGTTATGATGCGTTACTTTACGTTACTTTGCGTTAATTAAGGTTAATTTACGTTACATTTTTTCACATGTTTTTAAATTTCTCTTTTGAACGATTTACATGTTTGAAATAAATAAAAATGAATGTCTGAATAAAACTGTGAAGAACATATATGTGATGCACACTTGCAGAACAGGCCTTGCATTTCTGTCTGTGTCTGTGCGTGTTCACTGACCGTCGTCTTGGTTGCAGGCAGTCGTCTTTGCCAGCAGATGTATATGAACCCAGAAGTGATGATGACCATGCAGACAGAGCCGATGATGACCAGCACCACAAACAGCTTCCCGTAGTCGCTGCGTGTCTGACTGGGCCGAGACACACAGCGGCTGGTGGCACTGTAGCTCTGGATCCCCACCTGAGGAGGCAAACACGCAGAGTTCAGATCCGCACTGTAAAATAATGAAAGTTTCCTGCAGTTGTCTTACAACTAATGAACCAGTTTGTAGCCTGGTGATCTTCTGCAAAATATTTTTAAACTATCGCTCTTTCAGATCAGCTTCCTGCTAATATTCAGAAATGGAAACTAAAGAGCTACGTCCTATATTTATGCAGAAAAATCACTTTGAGAAGATTTAAGCTCTAAAACTTATACATAAATTAACAGGTAGGTATCACAGTGTGTTTCCTATGAGCAGAAACCTCATAATCTAAATCTATACATGTAAACTGTGCAGTTTTTGTACCTTATTCAGACTTTTCCTGATCTCCCCCAACATGTTCAGCACATCACCGGTGCCGATCACTCCTGAGAGACACAACACAACAATTCAAACAAACCTGCGCCTGCAAATAATTTCAAGAATGTCATAGGTTTTATTTGTCAAAGTCACAATCTACAAACAGAATGTATTTGAAACGCAGTGAAAGAAACAACTGAAAGAAGAAGAAATTTGAAAAGAAGCAACAAAGGAATATGAATACATGTAAAACGTAAGATGTACACACAGTATATCATGAATGTAGATAAACTGTACATGCTGGAGTGAGAGTAAACAGTGTGCAGGTGCATGTGACTGTGTCTGAATCACTGAGTTTGTTTTCACTAGCAAATAAACACACAGAAATACATGTGTATATATAGAATGTACTTTTCATTGTATATTCCATATTCACAAATCACAATTTGTCTAATAGGGCTTTGACAAGGTGTGACATCATCTGTTCTTAACCCTCAACAAGAGTCAGGACAAACTACTAAAAACCCTTTTAACAGAGTCAAAACGTGTGTATGTGTGCTGGTGTGTACCATGGCCAGATGCCACGTTCATCAGGAGCTGGTGTTGCTGGTGTGTGGGCTTGCTGAGGAAGAGTACCCATGATCCCTCAGGGCTGTTCATCTTCCAAGCAAACACTCGCTCGATGATCTTCAGCAACCGCACACCCTGGTCCACACGGAACTCCTCCTGTCACACACACAAACACACACAAACACTTGTAGTTTGCTTCCTCGGTGATTCTCTCACGTGTACACACATCCTCACCCACATGAACACACACACTGAGGCCAGAAGTGGACCAGCCCATGAGCCTCTCTGATAGGAGCTGCTGTGTCCCACAATGCATTGCAGCGAGTCTTTGAACCCACCAACGTAAAGTTTTCTGGAAAATGTCACCGAGCTCTGCTTCCAAACATCCGGAGGTCAAGATTCAGTCGAGGTCACAGGCAACACATAAAAATACATAAATTATTAAATTAACATTTTGCTTAGAAGATGTTTTAAAATATGATCGAAGAAAAACGTTCATTTTTAATTGGTACTTAATCAAGTTGTTGTTAATGAAGAAACCTTTTACAAATAAAGTTAATTTATGAGGCTTGATATGTTGATGCTACCTTCAGTAAAAGAGTCTGATTCAACCTCTGGATTAAAATTCATAACAATCCACTTCAGGACATTTCCCTCTGGATCAAACCATGATCAGATCCACAATGTCAATAATGTTGCTACTGAACCGACTCGATGGTTTACCAGAGTCAGAAGATGAAAACTGTGGAGAACTAGACAACCATCGGGATGGGAGACACTTCATCACCCATCCATCATCTCAACCACTGATCCTTTGAGGGGGCTGGAGCCAATCCCAGCTGATAGTGGGCGAGAGGCGGGGTCACAGGTCGCCTCTTTATCACAGAGCTGAGGTATAAACTGAGTCTCAATTCAGGGCTCGCATCCTTCAGAGGACCTGGTCTACATCCTTCAGAGGACCTGGTCTACATCCTTCAGAGGACCTGGTCTACATCCTTCAGAGGACCTGGTCTACATCCTTCAGAGGACCTGGTCTACATCCTTCAGAGGACCTGGTCTACATCCTTCAGAGGACCTGGTCTACATCCATAGTTTATACAATTAGTTGCTAGGTTTATGCTATTTCTAATGAAGGAGAACATGGCCTCCAGCTCTGGCTCTGGTTGTTGACAGGGACGAGGTGTTAAGAGAAATGAATCACCTCTGGTGAAACATTGAAATGTCAGGAAGATATAAATATATATTCAGAAAACAATGCAGTTATGAAAGAGAAGAGCTGCATGCAAGGAAAACCAAAAAGAGCTGAACCCTATAAAAATTTGACAAAATAAGCCGAAGGAGAATTAAGTTTGCACATCTCTCCTTGTTAGTACACTGCAACCGAAACCTGATCCCAAACCGTAACCATGACCGATTTCAACCTCACTCTAACCTACACTTAACCACAATTCACATCCTGACACTGATGTTAACCAGGAGCTCAGATAGGAGGTTTTGCCTAATTAGGACCAGGGCTGTGTTCAGAAAGTCCAAATCATCTCCTTTCCTAACCACTAAATCATCTCCTTTCCTAACCACTATTCCTTCAGCCCGATGGAGTATGTCACGTTTTTTAAAACAACTTTATCTATAACAGAAGATACAGACAGTACAGTTCTCTGTGCTGTGCACTGACAGTTCAAATACAGTTTCCTGTTTAAAACAGACGCGTCCGGAGAAAAGATGTTTTCTGTTCACACGGAGGAAACATTTAATCATCAGTTACTCACAGAAAACGACAGCAAAACATTTGCTTTCTCAACTGCATCAAGAGAATAAAAAAAGCCGTTCATTCTACTTTATATTTACGTGGGTGTGTCCAGGTGCAACTACGATGTTATCTGCTAAAGGAGATAAGTTAGGAAGCATTGAAGGATTCGTTG
The DNA here is from genome assembly GCA_006182925.3 of Reinhardtius hippoglossoides. NCBI lineage: Eukaryota > Metazoa > Chordata > Actinopteri > Pleuronectiformes > Pleuronectidae > Reinhardtius > Reinhardtius hippoglossoides. The sequence continues at coordinate 5,086 of VCHM03000050.1, forward strand.
GTGCGTCGAAGCCTCATTCATCTGAGGATTTAGTGATGTTAAACTACAGAATTCAGACCTTTTCATTACTATAAAAATTCTTTGTACTTACACAGTTCAGGTTTTGCGTCATGTTGAGGACGACATACCCCCGTCCAACCAGGTCCTTCCAGTCTATACACACCACCTGAAAGATTCGACAACAGCAGTGTGAACATCCTCTAATGCGGCACGGTGGGGCAGTGGTGTACCTCACAGGGAGAAGGTTCCCGGTTTAATATTAGGTTGATTGGAGACTCTAAACTGACCTGGTTGTTTGTCCTGTGATAAAAAACATATGGATGGATCTTCAACATGTCAACGTACCTGCTGTGCCTCCTTCAAGTTCTCGGTGGCAGTCATCGCCCCCCCGCCCCTGACCTCCGACCCCTGGGCCTCCAGGGGCGTGGTCTTGTCTAACAAATCCAAGGCCGGGTCGGTGAAGCTGATGGTCGGCGAGGGATCTGTGGTGAGCGGGACGATGTGACGGATTACTGCTCCTTCTCCCTCCATCTTCTTCCAGCTCTCCTCCTCCAGCTCAGCTCCTCGGCCATTCAGTCTGTCTGCTCGAGCAAATATAAAAATACTTCATCAGATATATTCAGCGTATTCTTTTAAAATATGCTCTTTATGGCTTTAGACATCAGGCCCTGAGAAGAATGATCCGAGCAGAGACCATTGTTTTACTTTTACTATTTTAAGTATGAGAAAAATTGGGAGGTTATAATACTAAAGTGTGAAAGATCCTTCCCACCGTTATTCCCTCGCTCTTCTTCCTCCACACTGGGCTGCAGAGGCTCTCTGCTGGGCGCCAGGCCGACCTCTGGTACAGTGGGTTTCTGGGTAAACAGACCGGCGTGTTCCTCTTCCTCCTCCCGCTCTGTCTCCTCATCCTCCGTCTCATCTGCAGACACAAACCAGACACATCACATTTCAGCACCTTTATTCTTTAAAGATGTGCACGTCGGCTCCTCCGCATTCTTTATCTTAGGTGGGTTTTAGTTACTATTGCTAGGCTAGCTGTTTCCCCCTGTTTCCAGTCTTTATGCTAAGCTAAGCTAATTTAGTCTACTAACATTTTAGGCCAATAATAGCACTCATCTCATCTGTACAGATTTAACCCTTCTAATCAGCAGCTTCAAACCGCGGCTGCATGTAAATAAAAACATTTCAAAGACAGAAACAGGAAACAAAATCAAACTCGTCATCATAAACAAATTTTTATATTTGCTTTACCTTTTGTAAAACTTCCCAGCAGCCCGAAGTCAGTGCCAGTGTCCGTCTCAGGGGTGGAGGTTCCTGCAGCGTCTCCGCCTGCAGCAGCAGCAGCAGCGGAGGCGGATGTGGATGTTGTCGTCGTGGTAGCGATGGAGGAGGGACGGACTCCGTATCCACTGGACTGAACGTCTTCCTCGCCCTCGGCCTCCCACAGCTCCCTCTCTAAAGGACCCATCTGGAGTGGAAGACATGTTGTCTCCTTTATTTACAGTCTCTTGTACTTCAAGATATAAGTTATCGTGGTTCGGTTTTCCTTCTGGGTCGAGTTGTAATCAGGTTGGTTTCATATCGGCATGAGGACGTGGTGGAAATACAGTGGTAGTAATATTGTTAGGGGATAAAAGTACTATCACTTATATTACTGATAATAATATAAGATTAGGGATTTATATCAACCTGCAGAGACACTTGTCTGTGTGTGTCTGAGGTCGTTTATCATCTCCGCTCTTTGCTGAGTCAATCGTCTCCTGACTCGGACGATTGAGGCAAAGAAACACAATTAATCCCATAATCTCACGAAGCAGGTAAAGACTAATTAAATCATTCAGCTAGTGGATTACGTCAGATTTATTGTGATCCAATTAAAGTCAAACTTCAGCTGATGATTCCTCTGTTTTAAGTCGTCTTCACACTTTGTCCTTGCTGGGGTTTTTTCATCTTTGTCTATTCGTGAAGTTAAACTCGAGTAAATAAAGTCATAAATACTCTTCAATTCTATAACTAATAAACTTTTACTGCTGTTACTCCATGCAGTGCACAGCTACCATGTTTTGGCCTCTTGAATGTGATATCTCAAGTCTGCCTTTAGGAAATTACCCCAAATTCTGACCAGTTGTCCCTTGGACTCAAAGATGAGCTGATTAGATTTCAGTGGTTAAGGGTCAAAGGTCACAGTGACCTCATATGACCCTGGAAAAAGAATGTATGTGACTGAAACTGCACAGCGAGGTTAAGGTAAAAAACATATACGGTAAAATATAATTTTCGTCATCGAGACACCTTCTCTGTGTCCTCACCTCCAGGACAGCGGACGCTCGATGTTCCTGTAGCCCAGGATCATGCAGCTCAGCTGGGGAGGAGATGATGGGCTGCAGGGAGCTGGAGGGGTGGAGGGATGGACTGTAGCCTGAGAGACACAAACACACATGTCAGGAACATGTGTGTGTGTGTGTGTGTGTGTGTGTGTGTGTGTGTGTGTGTGTGTGTGTGTGTGTGTGTGTGTGTGTGTGTGTGTGTGTGTGTGTGTGTGTGTGTGTGTGTGTGTGTGTGTGTGTGTGTGTGTGTGTGTGTGTGTGTGTGTGTGTGTGTGTGTGTGTGTGTGTGTGTGTGTGTGTCGTGTGTGTCTGTGTGTGCGTCTTCTAACACACTAAACGAGCAGCAGAGTCTGTTTCGGACACACGTCTGATCCCTCAGGGCAGAGGACAGATATTTGCTGGATCTCAATAAAGCATTCAAGATGAATAACAGCAGGTTTGATGAGTGTGTGATTTAGTTCTGTAGGGGAAGTTATTTCTACTAACCAATCAGAGCGTCCAGATCTGGGGTAAGGTGGCTCACGTCTGAAGAGTCACGCTCGTCCCCCCTTCTCCTCTCTCTCTCCTCCCACTCGTCCTCTCCTCCTCCTCTTCTCTCTCGGTCCTCTCCTCCCTCCTCTCCTCTGTCTCTGTCCTCCGTGTCCGTTCCATAGAAGCCCGAGGCCTCCTGGGAGGCATCGCCGGCCCCCGGCCCACCGAAGGGCTCCGTGTCTGGGTCCGTGTGAGCCCTGTAACCTCCTGCGTCCTGTGGAGCTGCCAAATGGACCATACGCTGAAAGTAGAGGGACAGATGGACAAATTCAATCTATTCATATATAAAATCTTCCATCCAAATAAATGGTTTAAGCTTTTCTAATAAACGAAAGTCACAGACTGACTCTCAGATCAGAGATTATCTTTGTTCTGAAGCTTTAGCTCCATTGTTTACTGAGATAATGTGACTGCACCGTTTGTGTAGGCCACTGAAATCAAAGAGGAACATCTGATATTTACACTTTTACCTACAACCGATTTGTGACAAACAAACTTAAAGTAAAGTTTTCATTACAACTCTCAACTGAAAATCTTCATCTTGGTTCAGAGGTCAATATTAGTGCCGCTGTTTGCCTTCAGCTCCGACAGGTTCTCCACCTCCTCCTCACCTCCATCTCCTCTTCCACGTCTTCGTCCACAGCGGCCGGGGTCCTGGCTGCGCCCTGACCTCCGGAGGACGGTGGTTTGAGATGAGACGAGTTAGACTCCACCTCGGATCTGGATATTTCATGAATCTCGGGCCAGCCCATGTCATGAACCAAGTGAGGCTGGGCTCGCACCAGCTCCTGGACTGAGTGGCGTTTGGTTCGGACTAATTCCTGGATGAAATGAGGCAGGGCTGGGCTTTCATCCTGTCTGAGCGGTACGACGCGCTGGGACGAGGTCCGTCTGAAACCGTCACAGCTGGACACGAGAGCTGCAGGAAACAGAAGAGAACACAGTCACACTGGAGACGGGCTTTAGTTTGAAATTTCAATTGTTAAATGTCCACATCAGCAGAGGCTTCAAGATTCAGCTGGGTGAAGAAATAGAGTTAAAACAGAACGGACAACTCGGATATAATCTGAAATAAGTACTGACATGAAATATTCATATTAACGCATTGTTGTTTGCTACCATTTAATTATTGGGTTGACTGGAGACACTGGGAAATATAACATCTGATATATTTAACAGTTAAACCTTAATTTCTTTCCTTAAATCTTGTCTTTCCACAAATCTTGTCAAATATTTGTTGAAATATTTTTGCTTATGTATTTATAATTTATAATATATAAATGTTTGTGTATCAATTGTGACAAACATCTTTCAGAGGTGAAAGTGAATAACAGTAGTAAACATTGTACTTTAAACCTCCTAGTTATCATTTTATTATCAAGAATATAAATACTGCACTACTGTAATACTACTGTAATATTATAATATAATAATACACTGTATTATGGTTGTTTATTAATTTAACAACCAAAACTCAACCAGCATCCAGAAATGTTAATGAATCAGAAAAAAACAAAGTGTCCTGATGCCTTCTTACATGTATATTATATTATTAGTTGGTGATATTGTGCTCATCAATGCTAAATGTGATGAGTTGAAGTAATTATATCTAGAATAACATTAGTTATATCTGTTATATATATAGCAGCAGCAGAGAAACAGAGCCAAGAGAAGAAACTTCTGATTTAATTTACTTTTCAAGCTGAACCGTATCTGCTCTGCAAACTGTGATTTATTGAAATCTCTCTCAGTCATTCGCTGACTCCTTCGTGCATTCACAGATTTGCTGTTACTGCAGTTTATGAGTTCCGGACTTTTATTCACTAGCATAAAGGCTCCGTCAGTTAACGTCACTAAATCCCTGATGCTTCAGGTAAGAGCAATAACTAAAGAGTTTTCAGGCCGGAGATAATGTTATTTTACATTTTAGTTTTTTAATTCAGGATATGTGAACTTAATCCAGTTCTAAACTAATGATTATCACTGACACCTGCAGACGTGTAACAGTTCATTAAGGTATAATGGTGAAGACGATGAATTGGCTGTTTGAATCAGATGCGCAGGTTATGTTTTTCATTCCTCTTGTTCGTTGTTTAGCAAGATCACAGAAAAACGACTGGTGGGATGAACATGAAACTTGTTGGGATGATGGAACCTGAACCATAAAAATCAATCTGATGTTTGATAACAGAATTTCCCATGAGCCACAGCAGCTAAAGGTCAGATCTCCACAGGTCGTGGTCAGTTTGGACACGTCTGAGGTAAACAGGGACGACTGCTCTCCTCCATGATGCTCTCTGTCTGGGACCACAGATGGCTGTCTGACCTCAGAGCAGATTACCATATCATAGCCAACATGTCTCAAACACGTCTGCGACACGCTAAGCTGCACCCCCCCCCCCCCCCTCTCCTGCAGTCTGAGGGGACACAGATCCACGAAAAGATTTCCAGAAAAAATTAAATATAGTCACTTCTGAGATGATTCAAGATGGCGCTGGACATGGCAGCTCACAAACCCACGGGTGACGTCCCGGTGGTTTGATTCTTGGAGCCGTCTGAACACAGTTTGTTCCTCATCAGTTTTATCTCAGCACCGGTTGGATTAGAGGAAGTTCGGAGGTTATCTCGCTCTCCAGCCCCCCCCCCCCCAGGCTCCTCTGTGCCGGGCTGCTCACTCAGCGGTTCCGAGCCTCTGGCTGGACGGACGCTTGGAGGTTTCCTCAAGTTATCCGGCTGCAAAGTTTCCTTCGTAGACGAAAAATTCAAGGTCACTATTTATGTGTTTTTCATCAACGTCAGAGACTTCATCTGTTTCTGCTGCTCAGACGTGAGCGTACCTCCTGGTTATTGACTTCAAATTAATAAATGATGATGTTTTTAATTTGTTGATGATTCTTGTCTTGATAATTTTTTATCTGTGAATGTGATTAAATAAGAAATTGAAGCAGGAGCGGGTGACCCAGCTGTGAGGTGTCGCTGCATCGGACACTGCACGACGTCATTTCTCGTGCTTGGTGGTTCGCCATGATGAAATCGCATGTCAATTACCTTGTCCACTATGTGGCGCTGGAGAGCATAACCACTGTTACTGTGCACAACACGTAGACCAGGACATGAACATTTCATGATTGTGTCATGAGGTGTACTTTCTGTTGCCAGTAGGTGGCGCTGTGACTGGCAGGAGATGGCTTCAGGGAGGGAGATTAGCATGAACTGTGTGAGTTATAACAACTTCCTGTGTTCCTCGTGTCATCACACGCGTGGTGACGTTCAAAATGTGCAGAACTCTTGTTCATCATCTTCCTCCTGGTCTGTTCAGATGCGGCTGTGACCAGTGAGACCAGTGAGACCAGTGAGTCGCTGTGGTCGGCTACGTCAACACTCCTCGTACACAATGTTCAAGGAAAACTAAATCTTTGAAAGACGTTTCCTTCCGGACGTCACAGGGAGTTAGTTCAAATACACGACCTCGGACTAAACGCGCTACATGTGTCTTCAGTCTGGTGAATGTCGGTGATTCGTGCCACGTGGGGCAGATCGGTTGAAATCCTGTAGGTGGCGCTGTGCCACACCCATGCACGACAAGTCCCTTCTGAGGCGTGAGCCAAGTTTCCCTGAACGTCCGGCCCCTCACATCGAGGTGGCGGCTCGGACCCTAAAGTTCCCATCAACACTGTGAACGTCTTCAGTTCCTTGGTCACAGTAAAATCTGTTGGCGGCTGCATCTGTCGTCTCCAGCTTTGATTCTGTGAGCAGCCTGTTACCAGAGGAGGAGGCCATGGGGGGGGGCCTCATTAAAGCCCCTTTCTCAGATCGGCTTATGGACAGAGACCCTCCCCCAAATCTGCTCCTCCTCACCGCTCCCCGTCAGGCCTCCATGTTGGAGACGTAGCTTCCTTTTTATGGTAACAAGGATTTCTTCATCTCTGCAGCTTCTCTCAAATCAAACACAAGAAGCGAATGAGAATAAAACTAAAACAATAAACGTGTGACAGAAACTGAGGCAGACCCCCCATGAAGATAACAATCAGTAGGTTTTAAGCTTCGATTCAAAGGAAACTACTGACTCACTGAGCTCTTATTTCTGAACCTCTGGCTCCAGCCGAGAATCTGGATCCTGTGCCAGAGGATCTCAGAGTGCGAGCAGGATCTGAGACGCACTGAGGAGTCCGAACATCACGTGATTAAAAGACCCTTCAAATCTTTTCCAAAACAAACTTTAAGAGGCTTTTTTATCATCTGAGCAAAAACAAGATGACGTTTAAAACCTCAAACTGCAGAATGAAAACTGTGGATGGACTCAGAGCTGATTGACGGAGCTGGAGTCTGTGACGTCGGCACTGAATGAAACGTCGGTTGTTCAGAGGTTTTGACGATGACGATGCCAAAAATCCATAAATATTGTTAACAGGTCTGAATCAACATAATCAATAATTAATCGACAGAAAATTTGTTTTTTGACGAATCATTTTCAGCCTTTTGTTTTACTTTCTTGCTTTTAAATGAGGATCTGATGTTTTGTTTGTCACATGATGATAAACAGACTAATTTATGATATATTGTAAAGTGATACTTGAGAATTAATCTTATGACTAATTATTCACAAATTATCCTGTAGAATCATTAATTACAGATTCTTTCATGTGCAGATTTTAAATCATCGCACATGAAATAACTTTGGATTTTGGGCTGTATTTGTGTTTCGCTGCTTAATGAAAATAAACATCAGCTGCAGCTTGAAACATGGAAACATCAGACAGTGTGTGTGTGTGTGTGTGTGTGTGTGTGTGTGTGTCCCACACAGTGCATCCACCTTGCAGAATTGATAAACAACAATAAAACACACAAACACTGGTAAACAACAGTAAAACACACAACCAGTCACGTGGACTCGAACATGTGATGAGTTCAAAGTCCCCTCAGACTTATTCTCTAAATGATGAAGATGAATTGAATCTGAGCTCCTGATTGGATGAGATGAATAATCACACTCACCGCTGATGAGTGTGATGAAGAGCGGGCCCGGCATGTCTGCTGCAGTGCTGCCTCCTCTTCCTCCTCCTCTTCCTCACCGGCTCTGAATGGACTCTGGATAGATGAAGGTCTGCGGGCTCCCTGTGTGTGTCCCCGGTGTGTGTCCCCGTTGTGAGGCTGGAGGACAGACGGAGGGACAGAGCTCAGCAGGATGTGATCTTCCCTCCTCCTCCTCTTCCTCACCGGCTCTCTGGGTGGATGGAGGTCTTCGCGGAGACGCGCTGCTCGTGGCCGCTCTGTGTGCTCTGTGCTGCGGGTTCACTCCGCGTGAGTCTCCGGTGTGAGGCTGGAGGACAGAGCTGCAGGATGTGATCTTCCTCTTCCCCCTCCTCTTCCTCCTCTGCTGCTGCAACGACGCTGAAATAACCGTGTGACTGCTGCTGGCTGCTGTTCACACCACCTGCCGCTAGATGGCGCCATAGATGACCCCTGCTGCGTTCAGGTGCTGCACGTACACAACAGCTCCAAACTTTTATTACAAGAGATTTACTCAAGAAAAGCTGATATGACCAAATCCTGCAGGACAACATGCAAAATATAACAAGTGTAAATATGTAAACATCAAATATTCTATAAAACATCTTCAAAAAGTATTGTTTTATATTTTTTTTAGGGAATAAAATGTTTTGTGAATGACACTGAATGATGCAGAGCAGAATTTTAAGAAGTTACACAAACAAGTTTAATATCGAAACACCAAAATCCAACTTCAAGTGAATTTCCACAGTAGAAACATTAAACACGGCTTCGTTTTAACATACAAGATCTTTTTATGATCAAATCTTCAGGTCGAACTTCCACCAAAATGAGAAGAAGTCTGTTGCTATGACAACACGGACAAAAACATGTACATTTATTTACACTCGGCCCCTCGTGGGGACAGATACAGACAGAAAACAGAGGGTCAGCATATTTTTCTGAAACATTAAATTCTCATATTTAATTCTGTATTTTTACTGAACGTTGCCTCTGATTTCAGATCCACTCCTTTAATTTGTGGCGATGCAGCGTAACATCAGGTAGAAACGAGAACTGAACCTTTCACGTCCTGAACACACGTCTACTTATTCATTCCCAGTTATTACCAACCCTTTAAATACGCCACTGGAAACCTGACATCATCATCTGTGAGGAATCAGCTGCTTCCGTTTCCTCCATCGCTTTTGTCAGCACATTTTATGGTCAAACCAAATTCCTCCTCTGTGATTGGGTGAAAACTGACTCCTCCCTGTTCACACACGTCCTCCCAGGTCCTTTTCTCTCTTCAGACATTTTCAATCACTTTAGAGCCCAAAGGAAACAACATCTCATTTGTGACACGTCCGACTCCGACATGATGAAAACCACAAGCACTGTTTTCTACAACGATGCCCAGAGGTGGGCCCAGGAATTGAGTTCACGAAACACTGTTAGGGAGGAGAGAGGAGGAGGAGGAGGAGGACAGAAACTCAGAACTGCTGCAGGATCAGTTTCTTTTTGCCGTCGTGGCTGAACTTGTTGGAGCGGAAATGGTCGCTGTCGTAGAACGCAGACAGGTTGTGGATGTTGATCTGTCTCGCCTGCAGGAGGAAGAGGAGAGAGGAAGAGGAGGAGGACAAAAGGAGACGATTAGAACTTGTAATCCTTTCTTACTGTGAGCAGAAAAGTATTGTGTGAAAATGATTCTGCATCGTATGACGTCAACTGATCAGGGAAGTCATGAAGAAGTCCCAGCTTCACACGTATCCGTGACGAGTCTCTGACCTGGGAACACGCCCAGTAAAGTATCTACACTACGTGACCATGTGATTCCTCGTTACCTTATCCTGCAGCTCCTTCTCTGGAATCTCGATGGTGTCGTTCTGGGCGCCGTAGCGGTTGCGCTGGTAGGAGACCTGCTCGGCCACCAGCTGCTTGAGGATGAAGAGCAGCAGCTCGTTGTTGTCTCTGCGGAAGGCGAGATAACGAGCAAACGTCTGCGAGGAAACAGATTAATGAACATTAGACACAAACGGACGCCCTTGATTTTCATCTGTACTCTCAGAAATACCACTTCCTGTTTGCAGCGGAAACACGGACGACATCACTGGATCAACAGAGAGACTCAAGAAAACTTAAACTTAAAATTCTGCAGGAATAAAGATTGTGTTTTATTTATGATTTCCAAGCAGATTTATTGATATTTATTTGTGATGGAAATGAGAGAATGACTGAAAAATGATTCACATCAAAAATAAAAATATATATATTTCACACCTGGTTGTTGAGATTAAAACAGAGTTAAAGTTCTGAGACACTGATTCATCGCGACAGTGAGAAACCACGAACCTTCCTCATGCTCCTCATGACGCTGAACTTCTGCGTGTCGATGAAGCTCTCCAGCATCACCCTGATCGCCATGTTGACGTCGTCCTCCAGCACGTAGTCCCTCAGGTGGATCTTGGCGTGGGCCTCGGCCATTCGGATCATGGACTCGATGTGACGGACGGTGATGGGGATGCTGCCTGTCGCCTGTTGGTCGAACATCAATGAGACGTTACCGATTCTCAAAGGAGCAACGGAAAATCACAACCACACAAATATACACAACCTTAAATTCTATGATTTGATTTTGTGGAATTTCTTCTCAGTGAAAGGTGGAAATGTTCAGAGGACTCACCATGGACTCTTTGCGGAGTTCGCTGTAGATACGAGCCACCTTGTCCTGATCCATCTGGTTAGTTTGGGATGAATCTGCAGATCAAAGGTGCAGATTTTAATTTCCACTGGTCAAACTGGTTAAAGACCAACAGTCGTGTGTGTGATGAACATGACGGTGACTGTCCAGGGTCTGCGTGGTCGTACCCGCTCTTTGGAGTAGATGATGTACTTCTTCAGCAGCTGCTGGGGAATCGGCGGCACGTCGGACGTGTTGGCAGGACCACCTCCTCTAAGGCCACACCCCTTTCCTTGTGGCTGGGGTGATGTTTGATGTGGGAGCCGACCACGAAGCGAGCCAGCAATTCGTCCTGTCACGAGCCGAACGGGAGATTGGTGAGAAGGATTTGTGGATGTAAACCATCTAAATCTGGACAGAATCTTTAAAAAGAAAAGAGATAAAGGGGGCGTGTACCTGCACGGGGTCGATAGTGTCTCGGACGACACACAACACGTCGAAACGCGACACGATTGGCTCCGTCAGGTCCACGTTGTCAGCGAAGGTCAGGGAGGGGTCGTACCGGCCGCCTGCAGGAAACACATCAGCTGTTACTCAAGAGAACGAGACAATAAATCCTCCGTCATCTACCGGCTGATAAACGTCTTTCAGTCCGAAACCTCCACCGTCTCGTTTCTACCGTCTCAGGGACACTTTAAGAACAACTCCTTCAATTTTAACTTAGAGATTCTGACTCCGTCATCTGCTCTTTAACTTCCGCAGGATTACACTTCTGGAACGACCTCTGACCTTCGATAAATCAAAACTCACTTCCCAGACTCTACATTGTACAAACTTCTCACAAGAGCCCGAGAGAAGATGTCGTATCTCACTTCTTTTTAAAGTGGTTTTAGATTTGATAGTACGATCGTCCTCATTATGTCTGAAGCACTTCATGTCCCCGGCCTCAGATTACATCTCTGAGCGACTCTCGTCTTTAGTCTGACGTCCTCGAGCTGGAACCTCGCGGCTCTAACGAAACGCTGACGCCTGAAGGTCGCAGGTTTTTTTCCAGAGTCATGGACGAACTGACTGAACCTGATGAATCTGAGACTTTAAAACTCGGAATCTTCTTTTTAAAATCGCTTCAGCAAACACATTTTAATCTTGCAGTTTTCTTGCCGTCTTTAGAAGATGATGAGGTTTTCTGCTGCAAAATAGTATTGTTTATATTTTAGATCAATTTAAACATGTTAACACAAACAACAACTTTGCTTGAAAAAATAAAACGAGGACATGTTCCTTTAAAAGTTCATCCTCCTCAGCTTCAAGGTGAACTACAGACGTGAACGATGTGACTCTGTTATTCTCAGACTCTGAGTTACGTACCGATCGGGTTGGAGGCGGCGATGATGGTGCACCTGGCCTGCAGCGAGGTGACGATGCCGGCTTTAGAGATGGAGATGCTCTGCTGCTCCATGGCCTCGTGGATACTTGTCCGGTCTGCGTCGTTCATCTGCAGCACAGAGGAACGTCCGGTTTCACTTTTGTCTTAGTAAAGGGTGAATTAGGTTCTGTTCTGTTCCCGCCCGGTCACGCGCAGCTCACCTTATCGAACTCGTCAATCAGACAGACGCCGCGGTCGGCCAGCACCAGCGCTCCGGCCTCCAGCGTCCACTCCCGGCTCACCGGGTGTCTCTGGACGTAGGCGGTCAGCCCGACGGCAGACGCTCCTTGGCCGGTGGTGAAGACGGCGCGACTCGACACCTTCTCCACGTATCTGCAGAGAAAAACACGTCAGGATTCAGTTTCTACCGTCATCCTACGATAACTTTGATAATTGCATTTATTTTTAATTTCATCATTTTTCCCTTCCTCATTTAAACATTAACAATTTTTTTACTCTTTAGGTTTAACACGTCACTTCACAACTTCTGCCAGTTATCAGTTATTATTAGTAGTTATTGACCACATACTGTCAGTGACCAGTTTATTAGGTACAAAGGTCAAATTAACAGTTAACTCGTTTTTCTGTCCCTGTGTAACAAACCTGAAACAAGACTAATTGAAGCACTGTAATCCAACTTATATATTCAATATTTACTTCAGCAGTACTTGTACACACACACACACACACACACACCACACCACACAACCACACCACACACACACACACACACCACACACACAACACCCAACCACAACCACCACAACACACACACACACACCACCACACACACACACACACACACCGTACTTGAGGAACTGGGACTTGGCTGTTCCCGGGTCTCCACACAGAAGAATATTGATGTCTCCACGCACCTTGTGTTTCCCACCTGGAAAAAGAAAAAGAGCGTTTAGTGTTTAGCACTCACTGCTGGTAGTCGAGTCATGTGACCGATAAGAGCCAATCAGGAGGAGAACGTGGGCATCATCGTTTTCTAAAAGTCTCAGTTTCTGTTCCTTCAGATGAAAAAAAAAGATTTGGGGGTTGAAAACTCACGAAATCAACAAATCAGTGTGGATGCAGTCGTAATATCAAAGATTAAAATGATTAAAACTATCACGAGTTCCCCGTACAGACCAGATTTCTGACCGCTCATATGTGGAGTCGTATTTTCACCTGGGTTTTTGGGCTCTCCTCCGAACAGCGCCAGAGCCAGAGCTCTCTTGATGTCCTCGTGACCGTAGATGGACGGAGCCATGCTGGCGAAGATCTGCAACAGGAAACGAGTCAGAGATCACGTGTGCAGCAGCGATCGTTACACTGGTGACCGATTGGTGCTTTAATATCACACGTCTCGAGCTGGACCCCTCACCCTCTCTCCGATGCGCTCGTCCTTGGACAGCGTCACTATGGCCTTGACGTCTTCGTCCGTCAGCTCGGCCACGGCGACCCCATCGTCGCGGCAGGTGATGTGGTTGGCCAGGATGACCGTGGCGAACACCGGGAAGCCGTTCGCCATGTTCAGGGAGCCGTCGTAGTTGTTGTGGTAGATTCCTGTCAGCTCCTGAGAGGAGGAGGGAAAACATCATCAAGTCTCTATTTCCACAGTAGAATCAAAAAGTTTGTTTTGATTATTAATCCTTTTCAAAAACAGACTCACAATCTCGTCTCCAGGTTTGCAGTTGTCGACAAGGTCGGCCAGCAGAATGGCGTCTTTGGAGCGAGGGAGGCGCCCGGCGGCCACTTTACCGGGACTTTCCTGGATGGTGATTCTCTGGTAGTTCTGGTAAACTGTCTGCAGGAGGAGGACGACTGGTTAATTCACAGAAACAAAATAACAACAACCTCCTCATTGGTAGATACACGACAGAGGGAATGACATCACGCTTTGTGCTCACCTCCTCCATGTTGATCTCGAAGGGCCCCTGGGACTGACACTCGGGACAGGAGCCCGGCTTCACCTCCTGGTTCTGGGACTGGAAGAAGGGCCCCAGCACGAAGTTACACTTGTTACAGTTGTACTTGACCATGCCGAGCTGAGGGAGGACGCCGGTGCAGCTGCTCACCACACCGCTGGTCCGGATCAGCTGGTTCAGGTGCAGCTGCCTGGAGGAGGAGGAGGAGGAGGAGGAGGAGGAGGAGGAGGAGGAGGAAGATGAAGGAGCAGCTGAAATTTGATTCATTTCTTCTTTCCTTCATTATTTATGATAAAACTGAGTATTTTTTTAAATCGAAGATCTTTTAGTGCCACATTCATATTTTTACAGTTACAAGAAGAATGATGGAGAAATCAGTCGAACGTTTATTTCCTAAAGACATAACTTAGTATGAAGAGTAAAGCTTTACCTGAGTGAGCGGATGTCCTCGACCAGCGGCAGGTTGCAGATGCGGACGTGGATCTCGTGGGCGATGCGGCCGTATTTCGGGTACATGGCCAGAACCACTTCTTTGGCTGCTTCATCAAAAACCTGACGAAAAAGGCAGAGACACGATCGGGTCGGTTTTATCGAATCTTACGTTAGATTTATTTTACAACTGTTTGGTTTATAGCTGAAATTATTTTATGATGAAAGGATGAAAGGAAGGAAGGATGGAAGGATGAAAGAAGGATGAAAGGAAGGATGAAAGGATGGAAGGATGAAAGGATGAAAGGAAGGAAGGATGAAAGGAAGGAAGGATGAAAGGATGAAGGATGAAAGGAAGGAAGGATGAAAAGATGAAAGGAAGGAAGGATGAAAGGAAGGATGAAAGGATGGATGAAAGGATGGATGAAAGGAAGGATGAAAGGAGGATGAAAGGAAGGATGAAAGGATGAAAGGAAGGATGAAAGGATGAAAGGAAGGATGAAAGGATGAAAGGAAGGATGAAAGGATGAAGGAAGGAAGGATGAAAGGAAGGAAGGATGAAAGGAAGGAAGGAAGGATGAAAGGAAGGAAGGAAGGATGAAAGGATGAAAGGATGAAAGGATGAAAGGATGAAAGGATGAAAGGATGAAAGGATGAAAGGATGAAAGGAAAACAGGAAGCAGCTCCAGAGTCTCGTCTTGACTGCTGCAGCGTTTGGATTCGTACAAAGTTAATTTAAGTTCATCAAGAGGAAAAAAACAAAAATAACTCAACCCACCTTCAGCATCTCAGTCGGAGCCTCTGGTAGAAAATAGGCCAACACGTGTTCTCTGGCAGCGAGATCTTCATAGTTAACCACCAGACTTTCCTTGTTCTCTGAAATAACAGATGCAGGTTCGTTCGTTTAAAAATCCTTCATCTACACGTTTGGGTTTTATCGTTGAAGAAAACCTCGGCTACCTTTGCACATGTCGCTGATCTTCTCCTTGAAGACGTTGTGGCCGTTCTCGTCCACGTGGGTTCGCAGGAAGTTCTTGAAGCGGTTGTAGATTTCCAGTCTGGGAGCCGCCATGGAGACCCACTCCCTCACCGTGTGGCCCTTCATGTCCTCCAGGTTCTCGATGCTCTCGATCATCTCCTCATCCTCTCCGTCAACGCCCTCCGCTGCACGCTCGGCCATTCGCCTTCGCCGAGCCGCCGGTCGCTCGTCGTCTTCATCTTCGCTGTCTGGAGGAAGGAAGAAGAAATGAGTACGTTTGCCTCGTTCACTTCTACACACACATCGGTCTGCTGTGTGTTAGCTGTACCTTCTACCTCGAGGGTTTCAAGCCTACGCTGGTCAACATTTTGGAAAAGTAGAATCATCAACAGTGGTGATGTAGTAAAAACCAAAACCACGTTCATGTTGAAGAAAAGGTCAAAATATGATGATCTCTGGGAGCTTAAGATCAGTTTGCATGTTATTTGTACTGAACATGTTTTCACGCACTTTAATGCTGATGCTTGTTAAAACACAGTATAAATCTGTATAAATCTTATGCTTAAATCTGTCGAGTCATTCCAGAAACCTCTTTCCGTATGTGGAACACATAACTGGAGAACCGTTCCCCCCCAGCTCAACACAAACATTCAGCTGCTCCCTCCACAAACATCCGTTCGCTCCTCACCGTAGAGCAGTCCTCTCCTCAGGCGCCCGCTGACACCCTGCTCCCTGTCCCTCCGACTCATCGCCTCTTCGGCGGCGGCCCGGGCTCCAGGCGACAGCTCCGACAGATCCTCCTCGTCCAGGTCCAGACCCTCTGCCTCGTACTGATCCAGCGCCGGGATGGCACGGTAATCCCTGACGAGAGCCAAGGAGTCGGTGGTGTTTAACAGAACAAACAGGTAATCTGGTGTTGAACTTCTGAACACTGCCCGGTCCTCACCTCTCCATCCCGTCCCCAATCAGCTCCTCCCCATCTCCGTCCTCCTCTTCCACCTCCTCTTCCCCGGGCAGGGTTCCGTCTCCCAGCAGCCCCTCCGACTCGTCCTCGAAAGGAGGCAGGTCTCGTCCCGGGCTGGACGTCAGGTCTCCTCTCCTGGAGGCTCGGCTGGGGCTGGTGGCCATGTGGAACGACTCGGAGGAATCCTGCAAAAAATAATAATAATAATAATACTTAGATCCCGAAACCAGAACAGGATGTGATCTACTGGAACTGTGGAGCTATTACAGCACACCATCATTTTCAATGTGTTTATAAAAGTATGGCTCTAGGTTTTTCTAAGATATTAATATAATTGACAGTTTATTTGATATTGTATGAGATTGTATTTTGCCCTCGTCTCATTTGTTACTGACAGTTTCTTGTTATGTTGCAGATTTTACAAAGTTTGCTCCAATTCAACATCTAAATGTCCATGTGTTGGAATAAATAATATTGTTATTACACTCTGTATTATAGTATCTTTAAATTGTGGCATCATAGATTCAAACAAACGTGTATTTCTACTCTTTCCGTGTTAAATGTATTTTGAACCTGTGACATTTCCTTTGTTTAGTCTGGAAGGAGTTCCATGAGAATAACGACCGCCCCGAAATACATACAAGTACAATAAGTACACAAGTTATGTGTATGTTTAAGGATCGAGCACGAATATTAATACCTCACAAGTTCATTTTACCGTAAACTCAACAGCATCGATTCAGTAGTTGTATGATGAATATTTGTCACAGGTATGAACATCTACGGCTAAAATAACTGACGGAGGTGGAAGAAACCGTGAAAGTGATGAAACGGAAACGTTAGAAATAATAAAGTCTGAATGTTTAGGTGTTTTATTGTTTGATATCTTGTTCGCTTTATTCCTATGACCCACATGTCAGCTGTGCTCGTGGCGAACATCGAACACAAACAAACACGCGCTGACAGATACACGATCCGGATGTTCTAATAAAAGTTATTGTGAGAATTTAAAACCTTAAAAACGTTAGAATTCACATTTCTGACGGAATCTTTGACTCAGTTTTCCTATTGTTCCGCCTCAGAAGTAAAGTCCACGCATCGAACCGGACTGTCACTCATCCGCCACACGAACAGCTCGATGCTCTTCTGCATCGAACACGTGAATAATATTAATAATCATCTGTTTTCACAGCTTCTCACTCACCGCCATGTTTCGCTGCTGCGTCTGTTTCTGTCGCTTCGGCACAAACTTCTTCTTCCGGCCGGGTCTCGCTTTTCGCGCGAAACCACCACGTGACAGTGAAAGCCCGCGAAAAGTAGTGAATATTCAGAGAGGACTCTGACGTCTCGCGTCCTGATTCGTCGATGCGTTCCGCGGGGGCGGGGTCTGGAAGAAAGGTGCGCTTGGTTTCCACGCGCCCTCGGTCAGGCTCGTCCGGGCGGTGTCGTAGTCAGGCGTGTGAGTGACAGCGGCGCCGGGCGTGAAGGCAAAACAAACGTACCTTTTCTGGGCGTGACAGGACGGGCGGGGACTGTGACGTGTTCTATTTTTTCCCGGGAATATTAGGAATCACTTTATTTAAAGGAAACGTCCCAAAAAGTTCATCTATCAACATTTCTTCTTTTTTTTTAATACAAATGAAACTATAAAACATCTCGATTACACGTCTGGGTAAAAGATACACCAGTTTGAAACCAAATTTTACTAATATTTTTAAATGAATATTTGCTGAATTGAAGCACAACATGAGGACTGAATTCTGTATTTTATTTTGATATTGAAAACGAGAGCATTACATATAATACAGTGCGTGTTTTAGGAAACATTTCTGTAAACATCTACAAGCCCTCAGCAGTTTGAATCATCTGATTGAACAAAGTTATTACATTTCATCCTGATCTGTGATAAGTTATTAACTGACATGTGACTGTTTATACTAAAGTTCAGGACAATCGGTCAGTGGTGAAAACATATTAAATAGATAATTTAAAAAGGAAATGAAGCTGTACGTTGTGTTATTGTTTGTGTTGCTTGATGACTCACTAGAGGGTGGACATGTATGAACTCACAGAAACAGACGTCTGTGGGCTGCAGCCTCACAGAGCTTCGGTTCAGTGTCGGACGAGGTGATGAAAGAAATTCGATTTTTCCTTTAACGTTTTGAAATATAGTTGAAATATCTTAAATAAAACAAAATCCTCTGATCCATCAAATCCATCACAATCTCTTCAAAGTCCACTGATGATCACTGTGTCAACGATAAGGAATTTCATCTTCACTAAATCTCATTCTGAAGAACGATATTCATCAATTCATCTACACAGGGCATTTTGTAGAGGCAGTCGTTTGTAGTTACAGGATAATTAGATGTACTCTCACATATATTTTGATTTTAAATCATGAAATTTGAATTTTTTTTCTTCCTAAAATATGTGGTGTTTAAAAAAAAAAACAGACAACAGGACTAAACCAACACCTCAAGTTTAATAATCATCATTTGTGACATCATGGTCATTCATTCATCAGATTTACCATCATCCCTTTCATGCCTGCACTTAAATATCTGTAACAAAACAAATCCCATTAGTATTTACAGTATCAAAAACTGAAGAGTTCCTGATTTGATCTCAGATAACAAAGAAAAGAAGAAAAAATGAAATCTCATTGCAAAGTTTTCAGTGCAGGAAATAAATAAATATCACAACTTGTTTTTCGCTCATTGGTATCAAAACGCCACGATGACCTTCAGCCCGTACGTCCAGACAGGGGAGATTTATTTATCTTGTGCTCACAAGATAAATAACCTAAATATGAAGTTAATCGCGTGTCTGTAGAAGAGCAGCAAGGATTTTATAATATGACATTCTAAAGTGAAAGTAAACCTTGAAAGAGATTTTATTAAATTATCGTTACGCACAAGTTAATATCTTCTGAGGACAAGATAAAAAATATCACCTGTCGGGAATTCAGCGGCTCGGAAGAGTTGACTCTTACGTTAGTGATGGAGTTAGTGTTGTGGAAATGGAAATGATACTGTTTAAATCAAGAATGTTTCTGATATGAACGTTTCCCCAATAACAAATAAAACCAAATAAATGATTAATTATGTTTGTTGGCACATTATGAGCCAAAACTCTAATGCTACAAAGCTGTAATTTTGACGAGTGGTAAACACAAGGCCGCTGCAGAACCAGTTTCTTTAACTTGGTCCAGAAAACTAAAATCTGTTTCTTCTCTCCACAGATTCTGAAGCACTTTATTTATTTAAGACACATTCACTGTCGTCTTTGTCCGACGCGCTCTCGGTAAACTAGAAAGAGAAAAATCAGGGTTTTAGTGATGAATCTGTGTGTGTGTGTGTGTGTGTGTGTGTGTGTGTGTGTGTGTGTGTGTGTGTGTGTGTGTGTGTGTGTGTGTGTGAGCAGCTGAATCGATCACTGCCCCGGTAGTGTTTCGGTTTATGGACCACGATGAGGTGAGTTCTCGTTCGACTGGATTTCACTTGAGATGCAACACTGACGATCTAGAGTTTGTTAATTAATGAGGAAACTTTGAGAGAGAAAAACAAACAGTGCAAACAACGTGAGAAACATGAGGGAGATGAAAGAGGCTTCCAGACAAAACCCTTCAAAATAAAAGATTTCTTCATCCTGTCCGCGTATGAGTTCCAGTGTGAACACAAAAAGAAAATGTGTGTGTGGGAGAGCTGTAAATTATCAGGAAGGATCATGTCAGCAGCAGTTTCCCCACATTTTTACGATTTTCTTCTTAAGTGTTGAAAGAGGAACAATACTTCAAAGTAAAAGCCTTGCAGAGGGACAGTGCATGGGAGTTGGTGCTTCAAAATAAAAGCTGTCCAGGACGGAGCTGCAGGATAAACACTGCGTCAAAATAAAACTCTTCTGGAGTGGCTGCAACCAAAGAGGAGACTTCAAAATAAAAGCATGTTAGGATCCAGGTGGACTGAAGCTTTCACACAAGTGAAAGAGTAAAGAGGATGGAGATGTTTCCCCACATCCAACATCTGCATGAGTCCGTTGAATGATGTAGTTCTGTTGTTTGCATATGAATTTGTACCAGACACACGTTCTGCACGCGGGTCGATGTTCTGTCTGAGAACCAGTTCGGCTTTCGAAGTCTTTTCTTTGTGTTCGTCCGCTTTGAGGGAAAGTGAGACGTCGAGCAGCTTCTTCCTCTCGGGCCGAGGATGTGAGCGAGTGGGCGTTTCATTTGAGCACCAGC
Source organism: Reinhardtius hippoglossoides (assembly GCA_006182925.3). Lineage (NCBI taxonomy): Eukaryota > Metazoa > Chordata > Actinopteri > Pleuronectiformes > Pleuronectidae > Reinhardtius > Reinhardtius hippoglossoides. Next base: position 25,573 of record VCHM03000050.1, read on the forward strand.
GTCGCCTCAGAGCCATCTTTCCTCTTCAGGTACAGCCCGTAGGTGAGGTGGTGCTCTCTCCTCAGGAAGGCATAGAAATAATCAGACACCAGCAGAATCTGAGGGGAAATAAATGATGGACACAGACGGAGTCATTCACAGTGTTTAACAACAGGAGTGATTCAAATAAATGATGGTATTAGCAAATCATAAAGAAGAACGAATTAAAGCAACACTGTGTAACATGTGGTGATTCATTGTGTTCGGCTCATGTACGAGCGATGAATTGGTTTTCGTGTAGAGGAAAAAGCCTGATTCTGGCGATTTAGTCTGAGACGTTAATCGATCACAGATATTGGAAACGTCCCAAGTCACCGAAACCATCAAACCCAGTTCAATCAAGCTGCTGGTGTAAGGTCTTGGTCTATAGACGACATCAGACAGGAGGTCGTACCTGGGCCACATTGAACAGGAGCGTTATGGCGTAGTAGAAGTTGGAGTTGGCGCTGCCGGCGTAGATCCAGAGGTGCCAGAGAACCGGGAACAACGCGGAACAGGCCAACAGGACGATGGACACCAGGAAGATGTTCCTCAAGACTGAACAAGAGGAACAAGGAGAGAGAGTTCCTATTACACATGTGGGTCTGGAAATTACATCTTCACTGGTTCACTGAGCATTTGTTTAGATTTTAGTTTATAGAGGAAAAACAAGAACATTAAAAAGGTAATAATGGACAAAATTTAATGGAAAATACTAAATGTGATTCATATGATTTGGTCCAGAGTGAAATATTTTGACAAACGTTGGATGAATTTCCATTAAATCTGGTAAAAATGATCAATTTAATGGCTCAAATAATCTGTGTTGTTATACCAACAACTGCAGGTTATGATTTAAACATATTAATTTAAAGTTTCTGCACAGATAATTAAATTGACCTGAATCACCAGCTCCCCACGTACAGTAACTATATGTATTTTTTCTATGAGCATCTTTGGCACAAGAACCTCTTTCTGTTCTACCTGATCTCATTTTCACATTGTAGCTCGATGCAGCTTCGTCATTTAGGTCAATTTATGTGTTAACTGCCTCAATTAGGACCCAAAAATTCACCTTTAGTTACTGTACATTTCAACACATTCACCTCCACACTGAATCTACTGAATAGTTCAACACCTGCATTTAATAAACTCACATCTGTGCAGGTGACTCCAGACAGGAAGGAAGGCCATGTAGAGAGCGATGTCTCCCACTGTGGGGTAAGACTTAAAGATGGAGATCACAGCCAACTGCATGAATATCAGAAACACTGGATGCTCCCTGCAAAAAACACACACACACACACACACACACACACACACACACACACACACACACACACACACACACACACACACACACACACACACAATACCAAAAGGCACAACACAACACAAAACACATTGAGGAACGACGAGGGACAGCAGCTCTGTATTAACTCTGAAGGACGGACAACGTAAGGATAAGACAGAGGACGTACTTGAGTTTGATGGACAGCGGGATGGTGTAGAAGAAAATGTTGATCTGAAAGACGCAGAGGAAGAAGAGGCGGAAGTGTTCGAACATCTCGGCGAAGAAATACCAGAAGAGGCCGATGTTGGGGGTCAGGTCTGGAACTGAGAGACTGGAGAGGGACAGAAAACAGACGGGGTGACACGAGGACAACAAGCAGGGGACGTGTGGAGAAGTAAACAGGTCAGTGAGGTTTATCTTTGCAGAAGCTGTATTTATCTCGAGCAGGAGTTTTTTGTCATTCATCGTAATTTATTTTGTTACTGTTTTTTCATCCTATGGAGCCTTATGGTTCCTTAAAGGGCATAAGCCTTGGTGGAGGTATGAGGCCGCTCTTCACAGTATATCTGCAGCTGCATGCGAGTCCTCATGCACAACACAAACACAACAGGGAACCTCAAACAGCAGCACCTTTAGAGGGCAAAAGCTCCCACAGGGAACCTTCCACCTTCTGTTAAACACTCACATGAAGCCGTAGACCGAGGGCAGGTAATCCCAGGAGCCGAGCAGGAAGAAGGAGAGGCCGACGATGACGAACAGGCTGCCAGGTACATGAAGGCGTACTGTGCGATAAACCACCAGAAGCTGGCCCGTCGGAAGTTCACGGGGATGTACTGTCGCTGGAGAAACACAGACGTGGGAATGTGATTTTAAATTTAACACAAATCTAGGAAACTACAATCAGATTCAGTTCCATTCACACACAACATACCTGCATCAAATACAGCAGAGCCGGAGCGCACAGAGTCAGAGGGTAGATGGACTGATACGTAGCCAGGGACAGAAATATGGCACTCAGCAAAACATTTCCTGCAACACAGAATTACACAAATTAATAAAATAAAATAATCATTTTTTTCTGTTTTCTGGTATTTTAAAAGTTGCTGTAGAGGAGAATCTGCAAAATGCTCGAGGACAACATTTATTTTTAGACACTAAAAGCAGCTCAAAGATTCATAATCAGTGAAGCAGATACAAGACTCTGTGAAATCACTCAGCCAGAAACCGATGAGCTCAAAAACTGAGGGTGACATTCAGACAGAGAATAATCCCGACGTGGTTTAAATCCGACTGTACCCTTTATCGTAGAGAGGATGAAGAGGGCGATGACGGCGTTGTTCAGGCCGCAGGTGGACATGGCGACGCAGGAGAGGATGGTGAATGGGTTCAACAGATAACTGTGAAGAACAGGAGAAGAGTGAAGAAGAATAAAACTTCACGTTTTAGGTTGGAAGATTAGTTGCAAGTGGTTTTTTTGTGTCATACGTACACAACATAACAGTAAACGTATAAGGGTTAGTGAACTTGGAACATGGTACTTACAACATGGCTACCTTCAGGGGGATGTAGTACATTTCCTTGGGGCTCCTGATGAGCTCCAGACAGTCGAGGGGGTAGCGGTCAGCCTCCAAAGCAGATTTCTGTTTTCTGAACTGAAACAGCATCAACAACACGTCGAATATCTTAGGACAGAGAAACACACAGCAACCGAAGCTACAACCCACCCGCTGCTCATCTGCCACTGGGTGACAGACAGGATACACACTACACACCTAAATGTGTCCTCAATATTAGTTATTTTTATATAAATAATATAGTTAAATATAATTATTATTATAGTAGAGCTGCGCACATTCACACCAACACTCAGTTTAGAGTCTCCAATCAACCTAACCTCGGTGTGCGTGTCTTTGGACTGTGGGCGGAAACTGGAGAACCCTGGAGAACCCCACGCACACACGGGGAGAACATGCAAATTCGAGATTTGAACCAAGAACCTTCTAGTTTTAAAGTGAAAGGGTAACAACTCTATCTGCGTAAAATATATAATTCACCGGACATAGTTTGGTCACTTTTATGTGGAAAAAAGCTGTGATTGAAATAAAATTCACCTAAAAGACATTCAAGTACGTACACGAGAGGAAATATAGAAAAAAGCAAATAATATTGACTCGATTAAATATTATAATTCGTATTACATTATTTGATTTGCCCATTTTTCTATTTTCTTACCACTTGTTTGTTGTAGTCCTTCACTGCCAGGTACAGTGCCACAGCAGTGATCACATCGGCTAACTGAAGAGACACAACCACAAAGAGTCAGCAACAGTCTCGGAAATAGAACGACAATATAAACAAAACACAAATATTCTTCAATACAATCACTGGAATAATAAATCTGGCATCAACGAAGGCAGCGTCACAAAGTCGCTGAGCTTTCATCAATATGAAGGATTTGCATCTCGTTCTAAAATGTCATTCATATTCCAGCCAAACAAAGAAATGTTCCTCGTATTATATCCACACTTCAACGTGACTTCTACTCTGGCTCAGAAAAACACCAAACGGATGTTTTTTGTCGTCCCACTCACCATAAATGTTATCTCAGCATAGTCCTCCAGGAAGTGGAAGAGGTAAATGATGAGAGGAGTCTGAAGGGAAGAGAACACGATTCATAAAACATGTTCATATAGACGTCAGCGTGTCGGTGGTGGAACTGTGTGGAAACATGCAAACGAATGCTCGGGTCAAATTAAGATCTTTGGACAGTAAATAATTGAGTTTTGTTGATTTCTCTACATTTGAATAAAGCAACAAAACAGGAAAGCAATACAAATCACTAATCTTTCACTTAGAACATTTACTGTATGTGTTATTAAAAGGTTTATGCTTTATGGTCGCGTGACAGTAAAATTGCAATGAAAACTTCTGCAGTATTGTTATTACATAAACTCTACTTCAAACCATGTTGGATTTCCTTGTTAGAGATGATGAACTATGTTGTTTTTGCATCTTTGCGACAAGGAACTGCTCATTAATTTACCTTTTCTTTATTATTTAAGAAGATTACTAGTCACGGTGTAAATCCCCCCCCCCCGTGGTCATACATGTCGTGCACGCTTGTGTGAACCTCTCACCTCATGGAAAACATCTCCAGAGTACGGTGAGACGCCCAAATCCAGCAGAGCCAAACCTTCAACCACTGCAGACAAACGGACACACAAAGACAAAGTCACATTTTCCAGCTCTGCTCATCACATCCCGTCTCTGTACACAAGCAGCTACAGCCTCGTTTTCAGGATGCAACTTCCTGCTGCAGCTGCCTAATGAACAATTCATGATGGGCCGTGGTGTTTCACTGCAGCTGACACACTACAGAAGCATGTGTGTGTGTCTGTGTGTGTAGAGAGTCGATCCCTTTACACAAAAACATCAATGTTCCTCCAACAGAGATCCACAGACTGGTTTTATACGAGGCTCCACATCTGAAACGACCATGATGAACACACACACACACACACACACACACACACACACACACACACACACACACACACACACACACACACACACACACACACACACACCACACACACACACACACACACACACACACACACACACACACACACACACACACACACACACACACACACACACACACACACACACACACACACACACACACACACACACACACACACACACACACACACACACACACACACACACACACACACACACACACAGCAGCTGAACCGGTTTGTGGTCCACTGTCACCGGGTGAGGCGGAAGCAGCCGCCGCGGGGACCCAGCGGCTGCCCCGGGCCCGGGAAGCGGCCGCAGCCCCGCTCACCTCTCTTCCAGGCGGTCAGCGGCGACACCACCTCCACCCTCCCCGAGATGAGCTCCGTCAGCCCGGCCCTGAAGAGGGCAGCGCGGAGGGTAACAGCCACGAGCAGCAGCAGCGTCAAAGGAGCCGCCATCTTGACAGGGAAGCGCTCTCCGCCCCGCGAGAGGCACGACGGGAAATGTAGTCCGTTATTGCGCCGGAGAAACAGAACCGAAGAAGAGTCTCTGACGAAAACAAAAAGAAATTACAATCATTAATAAGAGTAATTTAATTGATTATTAATGATATTATTATGACTTGTCTCTGTAGGATTTATCGATATCTAACAATCAGAGAATGGTATTTAATCTAAATTCAAATACTTCAGTCACGTATGGTCCTCCATGTAGAGAGAGCGGAACCACAAAGGCTCAGCGTGTTTTCCCTCCGGACCTTTTACGTGTCGGAGCAAAACACAATGGACAAAAGGTCCTTTTATTAAAGCCAAATTAAGTACAAATTATGTTTCTGTTCTCAGAAAATAGATTTTGAGCAGATCCCACTTAATTTGTTTCTTTAGACGTGTGAAACCAAAGAGTCTAAAACAAACATATAAAACTAAAGCCAGTATGTGGAGGAAATATAATGAAATGTGTTGATGATACATGTTTTTTGTGTCAGGTAAATGATTTTGTGAGCTTTTATAAATTGTTTAAAATTAATTTAAACTTATAACTAATAGAGGTTTGTGAGGGGCTGTGTTTTAAATTTCAAATTGTATTGAATTATCTGCTTTGTTAATGAATGTCTTGGGGAAAGGGGGCAGATTATATGAGGTTATTCTTATTTCTGCTCCTTTTCATGCAATTAAATGGTTTTGTTTGGTCAATGAATGAAATAAACTTATACATAAACAAATTATCGCTCTTATTTATGATCTAATGCTACTTGACCTCTGGCAGTTATATTGATGCAAAGTACAGTTATTAACTCAATTAAAAATCAGATAAAATCATGTTTTTGTTTTATTTTATTTTCCTCACGGAGCTTCGTTGGTGTTGTTGCTGAGCTTTTACACTGAAACGCTGAGGCAGGAAAAGCTCACCGCTGCTAATGGACACTTTCGTTTTCGTTTTTCCAGAAATGGAAGAGTGTTGTTCGGGGGGGGGGGCAGCGAGTCGTGGCAGCGGCAGCTCGTAGAGGCACTTCCGGTGGCAACAGAAACTGCCACTGACTTGTAAAGGCAGTTGCCACAGCTGTTTGTTGTGTTTAGCTTCGTTTGTCATTGAGTATATGCACTGATGCTTTTAAACCATAGAAGTTCATAACCCATATTTAGAAGTTGAAGGAGTAACAATACGTCCATTTTAAATGTTCTTATGGATGTTAGTGTATTTAACTAAGAGTTCTTGGAGAGTAAATGATAGTAAATAAAACTGTAAATGGTTCGTATGGAATTGTGAGTCTCTCTTTGCTTTCTTGTAACACAAAAACACTGAAAACATTTATTCAGTCTAGAGAGAATAAATATAAATGGAGAGTGTGCCTGGTCTGACCGTTACTAAAACGTTGTTCCTTAGAGGTATTTCCATCTACTTTGGTACAGTTGGCAGTAGCAGTGGCATCTCTGTGCATCATTCCTATCATGGAGTTATTCACCATCTTGTGTAGAATTCAAGGCAAGGATAACAATCTAAATGTCTCCTGTGGTTTATCACAGTTTACTCAGGCACAGCATCAGTCCCACTGTAACTGATACTGGGAATACAGTCTTTGAGTTCCTACCCATCCATAGACACCAAGATCATGCACTCATTTTGAGTCCAACCCTCCCGAGAGCTAACAAACTATCTAATAAACTTCCATAAACCGGAATGTATCTCATTGAATAAATCACAAACAGCTTTAGTGGCTCTCATACAGTGGCAGTAACAACTGCCTCCAAACAGTCTGGGATCAAAGGCAGCTGCCTCCAAACAGTCTGGGATCAAAGGCAGCTGCCTCCAAACAGTCTGGGATCACAGGCAGCTGCCTCCAAACAGTCTGGGATCGAAGGCAGCTGCCTCCAAACAGTCTGGGATCAAGGCAGCTGCCTCCAAACAGTCTGGGATCAAAGGCAGCTGCCTCCAAACAGTCTGGGATCACAGGCAGCTGCCTCCAAACAGTCTGGGATGGCAGCGCCTCAAAGTCTGGGATCAGGCGCTGCCTCCAAACAGTCTGGGATCAAAGGCAGCTGCCTCCAAACAGTCTGGGATCACAGGCAGCTGCCTCCAAACAGTCTGGGATCACAGGCAGCTGCCTCCAAACAGTCTGGGATCGAAGGCAGCTGCCTCCAAACAGTCTGGGATCACAGGCAGCTGCCGTTACATATCAGTGGCAGTTTCTGTTGACACCGGAAGTGCCTCTAAACGCTACCGCTGACACTACCGCGCTAGCCCTGACTGTGTTCGGAGCACGGGTTTGGAGGGAACATGGCGGGCCTGGAGGTGTTGTTCACCTGTGTCTCCGGCGGCATCAGCTGCCCCCAGGACGCGGCGGTGTGCTTCGTCCACTGGGAGATGATAAAGAGCGGACTCCGGTGCGTCGGCTCCGGAGACGTGGTGAGAACTCGGCTGTTAGCTTCACGTCGCACCAGACTCCAGTCAGAATACAACAGATTTGCGCCGCGGTGAATATCGGTTAACGTCTGTTTATTTATTTTTGTCATGGACATTTGTCTGTTCGTGATCCATGATTCGGTTTCAACAACTTTAGCTTAAACCGCTCGTCGTACGATGGAGCTCAGATAACGTGTATAAGAAGTTGATCTGATTCTTCATCTAACTACCTGCTTGTTTGTGAAATATTCGTACGCCGAATAGAAAACTAGTTCTCCAGCATTCGTGCTGATGAATTTGATCCGTTTTGAATTTGATGACGACTAATTTTCCCGAAGTCGGAATTTAAATCCTAACTTTTTCCAAGGGAATCCTGAGCTCGCTAACGTGTCTTCTGCGCAGGTGGGATTAGCTTTAGCTTTTGTGTGTAAACGGTTCATATCTAATGGACCGTGACAGTTTGACACGTGTTTTTATCTTTGATTTAACAGGTTGTTTAATACGGAATCAAGTTTATTCAATTATACACATAGTTATAATAACTGTAAAACCTGTCATGTCATCTGCAGCTAGCTAACCCACTCCTCCCTCTCTTTATATTGTCTCGGTGTCCCTCCCTCTCTTTACATTGTCTCTGTGTCTCTCCCTCTCTTTACATTGTCTCGGTGTCCCTCCCTCTCTTTATATTGTCTCGGTGTCTCCCTCTCTTTATATTGTCTCGGTGTCCCTCCCTCTCTTTACATTGTCTCGGTGTCCCTCCTCTCTTTACATTGTCTCGGTGTCCCTCCCTCTTTATATTGTCTCGGTGTCTCTCCCTCTCTTCACATTGTCTCGGTGTCCCTCCCTCTCTTACATGTCTCGGGTCCTCTTCTTACATTGTCGGTGTCCCTCCTCTCTTACATGTCTCGGTGTCCCTCCCTCTCTTCACATTGTCTCGGTGTCCCTCCCTCTCTTTACATTGTCTCGGTGTCCCTCCCTCTCTTTACATTGTCTCGGTGTCCCTCCCTCTCTTTACATTGTCTCGGTGTCCCTCCCTCTCTTTACATTGTCTCGGTGTCCCTCCCTCTCTCACATTGTCCGGTTCCCTCTCTTTACATTGTCTCGGTGTCCCTCCCTCTCTTACATTGTCTCGGTGTCCCTCCCTCTCTTTACATTGTCTCGGTGTCCTCCTCCTTTACATTGTCTCGGTGCCTCCTCTCTTCACATTGTCTCGGTGTCCCCCTCTTATATTGTCTCGGTCCTCCTTCTTTACATTGTCGTGCCCTCCCTCTTTACATGTCTCGGTGTCCCTCCCTCTCTTTACATTGTCTCGGTGTCCCTCCCTCTCTTCACTTGTCTCGGTGTCCCTCCCTCTCTTTACATTGTTCGGTGTCCTCCCTCTCTTTATATGTCTCGGTGCCTCCCTCTTACATTGTCTCGGTGTCCCTCCCTCTCTTTATATTGTCTCGGTGTCCTCCCTCTCTTACATTGTCCGGTGTCCCCTCTCTTATATGTCTCGGTGTCCCTCCCTCTCTTTATATTGTCTCGGTGTCCCTCCTCTCTTCCATTGTCTCGTGTCCCTCCTTCTTAATTGTCTCGGTGTCCCTTCCTCTCTTCACATTGTCTCGGTGTCCCTCTCTCTCTTTATATTGTCTCGGTGTCCCTCCCTCTCTTTACATTGTCTCGGTGTCCCTCCCTCTCTTCACAGCCCCTCGGCACTGATAAGAAGTCCGAGCTCCTTCCTGCCGACTGGAGCAGCAACAAGGAGCTGTACAGCCTGAGATATGAAGCCAGCGACAGCGACACACAACTGCTGCTCAAAGCCATCACTGTGGACTCCAGCTTGATCTTCAACCTGATGGTGAGCTCTCACAGCTCACACCAACAACAACACAACTCACACAGCTCACACCAACAACAACACAACTCACACCAACAACAACACAGCTCACACAGCTCACACCAACAACAACACAACTCACACAGCTCACACCAACAACAACACAACTCACACAGCTCACACCAACAACAACACAACTCACACAGCTCACACCAACAACAACACAACTCACACAGCTCACACCAACAACAACACAGCTCACACAACACAACTCACACAGCTCACACCAACAACAACACAACTCACACAGCTCACACCAACAACAACACAACTCACACAGCTCACACAACACAACTCACACAGCTCACACCAACAACAACACAACTCACACAGCTCACACCAACAACAACACAACTCTCACAGCTCACACCAAGATGAGATTTTACAGGAGGTGGAGGCTGGTTTTCTTGTTGGATAAGCAGGTGTTCAATAACTATGTCTACTACAATGTTATTCTGAAAAAGACAATATTCCCACTAAAGCTGTTTATATGGCTAAAAATATTAATAATAATATATTCCAATATTATTGTAAAATGCCCCTGTGATGCTCTGTATGTCTCTCGACCTTTGCGACTTTAAATCAGTTAATATCCAAATGTTTAAAAAGCCGCGTGAGAGTTAAAGTACAACTTAGATGATCAACTCTGTGTCAGAGATTTAAGGAAAACTCCTCGAGCTCCGTTTGTCCACTTCTCCTGCTGACACTCACAACCCTGTTGACTGTTATGGGTGTTTTGAGTTTCAGTTCATACTCTAAGATGAATCCAAATGAAATTCCCACTCTCCCTGTATAAACCAGCATTTTCTGAATAGTTGACCTGGCATGTGTACGTGACTGCAGCTCAGCGAGAACTTGCTCTGACCACCAGAGGTCAGCAAAGACAATGTTTTCAGGTCTGAAGCGGCTCTGCAGTGTTTCCACCTCTTCAGTTTGATATTGATCCTGGTTTGTCAGATTTCAGTTGATAAGATTTTTTTTTCATGTTTAAACTCTGATAATAAAAGAGTTTAAAATGTGTTGATCTTTTGCGTTTTGTGTGTTAACATGGTTGCGTGTCTGTTTTCTTCGGATGTGTGTGTGTGCCTGCAGAACTCCAGCACGCAGCAGGTGTCCGACCTCACGGTGAACGTCAGCGATCACGTGGATGCTGACCAGCTGCACACGTTTGACAGGTTGGTCTGTGATTCTTTGTTTTCACCTCCTGGATACGAGAGAGTGTCCCTCAGTAGAGCTCTTACCTTCACCCAGACCCAGCAGCCCCCCCCACGAAACCACATTTACATCTGATGGGTCTGGGTTTTCAGCTGGTTCTGCACCAGATTGCACACACTCATAAATATCAGTCCCCTAAATGTTTTTCACGGCCGCTGGACAGCCAGTTGTCCGTCCGTTCCATCCTTGTGAACATCTCAGGACCGACTGGGGGCGTACAAATATTAATTTGGACTCATGGATTAACTGATTAGATTTGGGTGGTCAAAGGTCACTGGCCTCACAAAACCGGGCTTTGGCCTCTTGGACATGATTTCTTAAATCTGCCTTTTTAGGGAGTTTCCTCAAATTGGACCAGTTTTCACTTGGGGGTCAAAGGTCACGGTGACGTCATGAGCTTGGGGGAAAAAGGTTCTGTAGAGTGAAACTGCACTGGTGGGTGGAGGCGTAAAAACCACAGTGTGGTAATTTTAGTTTTCTTTTATCAAGATCCATGAATTATGAATCGTCTCTTAATGTTAAAGAAAGGGATTACAAATTCCTGGATCCACACCCAAACTGAATGAGTGCTTTCTTAGCCCATGACCCAAACTATGACTTTGTTTTTCCTTATCAATTTGTACAGTAGTTTTTGCATAATCCTGCTGACAATCAAACATAAACCCACAGACTGGGGTGAAAACATAACCTCCTTGGTGGAGGTAACTACCAGAAAGTTGTTAAGATTCATTTCATTGTTTATATTTTTATTAATTTTAAGTTTCTTTTTTTCACAGTGTCTACAAAGACACAGACAGTCTGTCAGAGAAGGTGAAGACTCAGCTGCTGCCACCTCAGGACAGGCCGATGGGACAGAGGACAGAGAGGAAGAGCCGGAGGGAGGAAGAGGAGGACAGACGAAGAAGAGAGAGCGAGCCCCTCCACATGCCCAGCAGAATCCTCGCCAGGGAACACAGCCGCACTGGTAGGTAGTGACACACGCTGTTCATCTTCATCTGGCTCTTTCTTTATAATGGACCAAAATATTTTCACACTCCTCAGTGTTTCTCATACATTGTTTTATTCACGTCGGCTCAACACAAAACCAGCATTAACCGCACATATAGATCTGCGGTGAGAAGACGTGTACGTAGAGCGGTCCACCTGTGACAGGGCGTCAACAACAGGGCGTCAACAACAGGGCGTCAGACTCCATCAGCGTCTGTGAGCTGCCGGCGTCTTTTAGCTGAGCCACTCAAGGACAGTCAGAGTTGTGCTGAAGCCAGTCTAAAGACACACACACACACACACACACACACACACACACACACACACACACACACACACACACACACACACAACACACACACACACACAACCCACACAACCACACTCACCACACACCACAACACTCTCAGCCACTCTCAGAAAGTCTAGTAACAGGAAGTTGACTGCAGCAGCAGCGGAGAGTGAATGAGGGCAGAGTGTGAGTGGGGACAACGTTCAGACCCCCAACCAGACATCTGGGGACGGTGGGTCCAACTGAGGACAAAAGCTGTGTCCCCAATTGAAGCTGACTTTTGGGTCAGGGCTAAGTTAAAGTGAGGGTCCGTCTCCAGGAAGGTAACCCATGACAACGCATTGATGTGTGAGTGAATGTGTCTGTGGTCTCTTGATTGGAGACAAGAGCTGACGAGGTTTCTAACACGTGACGGACGTGAAACTGGAAGAACACAAATATCTCAGGATGAAGAAGAGGAGCCGTACACGTAGAAGACGAAGACGTCAACTTGGAAACACGAGGAGGTTCCAGATCTTCTGGTGCTGAGGGCCGACGCCGGTGTGGACGAGCTGTAAACAACAACACTGATCTTTCCACAGCAGAGTTTATACGTCATGTCCGGCCTCCTGCTGCTCTACAGGCTCCGCCCCTCCTGCTCTACAGGCTCCGCCCCTCGCTGGATGTTCCCACATGTTCCTGTTTGAACGAGTCGGACCCGACAACCTGCTGTTCACACTTACTCCAGATAATGTTCAGACATTATCCAGAGTTCATGTTGGAAAACAACAAAACTTAACATTGACGGAAATGTCACAAGAACAGAAAGAGAGAGATTCCGTCCGTCCCTCCTCCTCCTCCTCCCCTCCTCCCTCCTCCTCACTTAGCCATGGCCCGATCAGATGAGATGTGAGGTGATGTCAGCACTTTATCGACCTCGCTGCTGTCGCCTCCTCATCCCCAGAGAGATGCAGAGTGAGGAGGGAGGAAGGGAGGGAGATAAGAATGAGATCAGAGCAGTGACAGATGGGGAGAGAGTCAGCCAAAAGAGAGAGAGACAGAGACAGAGAGAGAGAGAGAGAATAAGAAAAACGGATAAAGAGACAGAGGGAGGGGGTGAACTCGTGATACATGGAGACAGAGGAGTGATGAATGAGTAATCAGAAACTGAGTCAGGGCCGCAGAGAACAGAAAGTTTGAAAAACAGCCGGAGGAGACGGAGGATGGAAAGAAAAGAGGAGAGAGGAGGAGAGATGGAGGAGAGGAGGAGGGAGAAATGGAGGAGAGATGGAGGGAGAGAGGAGGAGAGATGGAGGGAGAGGAGGAGAGATGGAGGGAGAGATGGAGGGAGAGATGGAGGAGAGATGGAGGGAGAGAGGAGAGAGAGAGGAGGAGAGATGGAGGGAGAGAGGAGGAGAGATGGAGGAGAGAGGAGAGAGGAGAGGAGGAGGAGGAGAGATGGAGGGAGAGAGGAGGAGAGATGGAGGGAGAGAGGAGGAGAGATGGAGGGAGAGAGGAGGAGAGATGGGAGGAGAGGGAGAGGAGGGAGGAGAGATGGAGGGAGAGAGGAGGAGGATGAGGAGGGAGGAGAGAGGAGGAGAGATGGAGGAGAGAGGAGGAGAGAGAGGAGAGAGGAGGAGAGAGGAGGAGGAGATGGAGGGAGAGTGGAGGAGAGAGGAGAGATGGAGGGAGAGAGGAGGAGAGAGGAGGAGAGATGGAGGAGAGAGGAGGGAGAGAGGAGGAGAGATGGAGGGAGAGATGGAGGAGAGAGGAGGAGAGATGGAGGGAGAGAGGAGAGATGGAGGGAGAGACGACGGGAACGATCTGCAACCCGTGAAGTTTGAATGCATCATTGAAAACCACCACACACACAAAAGATCTCAGTCTACATTTCTATACGTTCACCGGACGGAAGCCGTCTCTGTGCTTCACTGTGAATAATTAGAAATGTCCTCACATTTAGGAGCTTGAATTATTAATAGCAGTGGTGATTTTCCTTGATAAATAAATGAAATTACATTATATCTATTCACGTGTGTGTCTTTGTGTGTTCCAGGCCCGACCCCATGGCTCCTCCCTTTGCTGTTGGAGGAGCAGATCTGGATCCTTTTGGGTGAGCTCCTCTCTCCTTCACAATAAAACCCACAGATCATTGTTTGCATGGGAGATTATTTACACGTCCATGAATCTTGATTTTAAAGCATCAGTCTAGTTTGGTTCTAATCTGAGATAAAGTGGTCACAGTGACAGACAGCAGGGGATTACTGGCGTCCGTCCCGTCGCCCTCCGTCACACAAATATGAAGCTTTGACCACAAATCCACTGAACCAAAGATTCTGTTCAGTCTCGCAGACAAAGAAACGGTGATGAAAACATAACACCTCCCCCCCCCCCCAGGTCTCGTGGCGGTGGCGGGATGATAGTCGACCCGTTGAGGTCGGGGTATCCTCGCTCTGGTTTTGACCCGTCCAGCGGGATACCAGACATTCTGCCTCCGGGAGCCGTTCCCCCAGGAGCTCGCTTCGACCCGTTTGGACCAGTCGGACAACGCAGAGCAGGGTGAGACACACGCACACGCACACACACACACACACAAACACACACACACACGCACACGCACACGCACACACACACACACACACACACACACACACACACACCACTTAAAACATAAACTGATGTTTTCTTGCATCTGACGTGATGAGATGAGCGAGGAGAGAGACGATGTATCACTCTGTTGAAAATACAAAAACTCTCAGACAGACATCGGCTGCAGAGACACAAACAGGACAATGAGTCTTTTTTTTTTTTTGTCCTCCCATTAATTCACAATTAGTATTAACAATGAGTGACGGCTGATTTGAGCAGCCGCACACGACCTCTGTCGTTTTAGCCGCTCGGCACAGAGATAATGGATTTTTAACAGGAGCTGTGCTGCAGCATCGTGTTTTTATATAAGACCAGAGACAACAGATGGGAATTATACATCACACGTGAATGATAATTAAAAATGAGAAAGCAACATATGATTCGTCGGAACATATTTGACCATCTCTACTCTTATCTATGTCCTTCAGGTTGTTGTGTTGAACTTTGTTGTCAACAATAAGCAGAGACTCCTTAGTGCAGCTAGTGAGTGTTAGTTGTGTTGTTCCGCTGAAATGAAGATGTATGGATTTTATTTGTGTACCGATTATCTAGACCAGACATGGGCAAAGTACGGCCCCCGGGCCGTATAGGCCCGTTGGCTTTTAATCGGCCCACAAATTGTCCAATATTATTATTATTAAATTAAATTTGACCATTTCTCCTGTAATGCCCCCATTTCCTCATGTCATTTCTGTCTCTGCATCAGGGGTGCCCAATACGATCGCGATTCTACCAGTAAATTCATGTATAGGGCGGGGGGGGGGGCGGCGGCGGTGGATACAAAATTATTTGGTCGGTAGATCTTGTTGAGCTGGTCATTTCAAGAGTAGTAACAAGCATAAGTGTGGGCACCCTGCTCCACATGGTCGCGCGTTTAGATTTCTCCTCTGCTCTCTGTATCGCGCACGGCGGAGTTCCATCCCGATGCGCGCGCGCACACACACATGACACGTGCGCGCGCGCACACACGCTGACACGTGCGCGGCACACACACACGTGCGCAGCGCGACACAGGTGAGCCACCGCCCGCCCCCCCAAAGATGTAAACCTAGGGGAAACACTGAATTGCCTTGCAAATAAATGCTTTGCTACCTATTAAAGGCCAAATCCTTTCATGTAATGATTTTGACATGTCATTTATGTTAGTTCACACAAACACTCCATCCATCTGTTCCTGGCCCGGCCCCTCTGTCAAATTTTAGAACCCATTGTGGCCCGCGAGTCAAAAAGTTTGCCCGCCCCTGATCTAGACGCAGTTTTTAATGAGATACTTGAAACTCCAAGTTCTGTTGGACAGTTTTTGGTGTCGGTGGAAAACAAGAAATAAACAAGTTCAACGTTTTAAAGTTGACAATTGAAAATATGCTTTTTATTAATTTGTTTTCAGGCCGGACCCGGACCACTTGCCTCCTCCTGGTTATGACGACATGTTCATGTAGCAGCAGTTTCCTGCTCCTCTTCGCTCGTGCTCGTCTTCATCTGCTCCGCGGTTTGAAATGAAAACCTTTTCCTTTTCGTTTTCTGATGTGTTCATTTCATAGAACTAATGTGTTTATAACTTGTGTGGAAGAACGCTGAAGATCCGTGTTCTTGATGTGTTAATTATACAATAAATAAATGATTTGCTGCAGACTGTCGTTAAGAAAACTGCATTTTGACTAAAACCTGATCATAATAATAATAACAATCATAAACGATCATTTTTTTGTCTTGACGTCTGAACATTACATTTTTTAGGAGACATATTTTGAAACAAAACAAGGACAACCTGTTAAAATATAATTTTAAATATCTCAGTGTGCAGGAAGTGATTCCTCCCCCCTTCAGAGTAAAACCTCCTCAGTGTCTAACATGAGATTCTCATCACAATAAACCAAATCTCATATTTGTAATTTATTCACGAGGACGTTTTCTTGAGCTTGTATTTTGCAAACTTGTTAGAAAAGATTGAAATCTGTTTCTTACTAAGTTTCTCAGTTTGGATTGTTGTTGATTTAAAAACAAGGATGATGATGATGATGAGAGATCTTGTGTCAAAATGCCCAAATAAAAATCTCAGACTTTATGTTCTGGTCTCTTCTTTTTCTTTGACTTCTTATTCTTCGTCTCTATTTATGAATCGATGTTCTTTCATGTCTTTTAGTCTCCATCTTCTCTCCTTCATGAATCATTTTAATTTGAACCCTTTCACTTTATCACCTGTCTTCTACCTCCTCTGAGGGAGATGTTATTCATCCTCCTCTTCTTCTCTGTCCTGATCGCTCGACCTTCACTTTAATTCTTTCATATTCTTTTGTTTTTCTCACTGTGACTTTCCTCTTTAACACTTTGTCTGTCATTTATTTATCGGCCTCAAACAAACCATTTATTTATTCCCTGCAGGTCGCAGACAAACAAACCACCGGTCTCTTTGCTTTTCCCAGTGCATGCTGGGAGGTAAACAGATCCAGTGGCGTCCTCGCGCTGGTCAGTGCTGCTCATCACGTCGGTTGATGGGCTGATGTGGTTTTTCACTTTCAGCCGATCTATTTAAACCTGATGAATAAAATGTTCATCTGCTGCTTCCCTCGCTCTTCATGTTCGTTTCTCTTTAAAACTCTATGAATGAAAACAAGTGCTCATACATTTACTACAATACTTCATACGATGCAGAGATACTTTGATTGCGTACTTTGATCTTACATGTTTTATACTACCCAACTTTAATTGTAGGAAAATACTCCATCAGATTATTTGCCAGCTTTAATAACCCTTACTTTTGTACTTGAGTCCATGTCCACCGGCTACATTCTATTTATCTTTTGACTTTTGCTATATTACATATATTACAGAATATTCTTGTAGAGTTTGTGCTGAGTTTGAACTGTTTTACATAATAGAGATTTATTTATATATATATATATATATATATGGTGTGGACAAATCAATCAAAACACCTATTTCATGAATTAAAAATGTTATGTTTTAACTGAAATAATTTGAATCCAAGTGTGAGGATTCTTTATTTTCTACTTCCCTTTTGGAACGATCTCCTTGAGGAGCTCCGTTCGGCTCCTTGTCCTCTTTAAAATCTTAAATCAATAAATACAAATTCTACGTGGAACTGGAGACTATGAGAGAAACGACCAGAGAGAACGACAGATTACAAACAACAGCAAAACAGATTTGTTTTTATTGTTCACGTTAACAAAATCATTTTTAAAAATCAGCAAGTTCGTTACAGTCGCATCTTTACAGCGTCACACGTGAAAAACATGCAGGTTCACGACCTGAAGCACACGAAGCAGCGCTCGCCTTCACCAAGAGTCGACCACAGATAAAAGACGGGCCTGCCCACACTGATATATTTATATATGTTTGATCACTTTCTATAGCGAGAATATTTATTTAATTGAACATTCAAAACTCCTACATTCATCCTTGTTTGATTTAAAGAGGACTATATCTGGGCGCAGTTGATTTGAATTATAAAAGGACAACAGGAACACAGGTCAGACGAGGACATTGAAGCGACGCCTGAACAGAAGCTGTGCTCTTCACTTTGATCAGGAGGAGGAACGGTAGAAAACTGCTTCAATATAAAAGTGAAATATCCCTTTAATGTTCATTGAGCCTTTTGTTCTGTGCTAAACGTCACGTTCACTGATTGTAAAAGTTTCACATCTTCGATCCACAAACAGTCAAACAACATCTTTCCCAGGCCACAGAATAACAATATGAATATTTCTTCATTCTTTTCATACATTTCATAAACTTTAATATGAGTCAGTTCACTCTGTTTTTTTTTTTTTTAAAGCGATATTTCACCTGGACAGAATAGTTTTGATTTTCTAAACACTTTACATTTAAACGCTTTAAGCGTCGGCAGCTGAAAGAGGCTGAAACTTGTACTTTGTAGGAACCATCACGACCCGTCTGAATGAACTCCTGACGACCGCTGCTGCAGTGACATGATCCTAAAACTCTCCGCACAGATATAACCAGACGACTCAGAGCTTTCAAACGATGTAGAATTTATCAAGGTCGTGTGAAGATTAATTCTGGAACAGATGAAAAACTCCTGCAACCAAGAGTCGATCGGTTCAGTCAGAAATCTGAATGTTTTTAGGTTTTTGACATTTCTCCTTCATCTCTAAATATACGTCTATCAACTCTGTATGTTCAGGACATGATTCAGAAAACAACAGGGATGTTTATACAATAGTTTCCCCACTTGACTCCTGTGACTGTTTGTTTTATAACCGGATTCCGTGATGTTGCGACGACGGCGCCACCTCCTGCATTAATTTGTACATTCATCGAGTCTCGGAGTAAAATGCTTCGGCTGCGTGTTTTATCTGTGCACAATGCATCTGTACATAAAGGGAAGCATCCAGCTCCCGCCTGTGAAGGACCACCGCTCTGTTTACTTTAAGTATAAACGGTTATTTCCTTATATTTTCTGTGGGATGTGGTTTGTTCAATGTTACAGGATTTTAGTTTTCACTGCCCTGTTCGACCTTCCCTGGAGTTTTTCTCTGAAGCAGCAGGATGTGACGTGATTAATGACTTGAAGCTCGGGGTCGACGCCCTGCTCTCTGCTGAAGTGTCCTTGAGTAAAGGACTGAATCCCAAACAGCTGCAGGAACGCTGCTGCTGCGGCCGACCTTTGACCTTCAGTGGAGGGAGGGAGGGAGGGAGAAGACGCTCGTAGTTTGACTTATCAGAAAAACTCCCTGTTGGTGTATTTAACGACACGTTCAGGTGCAGCTCTGCGGTTCTGTGGACGTCCTCTGAAAGTCAGCCTGAAACGAACAATTTAAAGCAACACTATGTAACCGTTACTGAGCAACAGCGCCCCCTGCAGCCCCGTGTGGTGATCCCCGGCTTCCTGAACCAGAAGAGCTGTAACAAATCCAGCAAATGGAAAATCTAAATGCTTTCTTCTGAAATTTGGTAAATTCATGGAGGATATAGATCAACAAGCGTTTTCTATATTTTATAGACAATAATTTAAGGGAGAGTCAGACACACAGTCATAAATGAAGTCATAATTTTACAATAATAAAGTCGTACTACAAAATAACTTACAAGATGAGTCATAATTATAGATACTTCAATTTATTCTGGTAATATCACAACTTTATTCTCAAAATCTAAGAATTCTCTTTTCTTCAGTATGGCTCTGTCGTACGGAGACGCAGCTGAGATCAGGGGGAACACATCTAAACACAGAGGACATCTACGTCCACCTATGGACGAGTTGTAGTGAAATCCCACAGTGACCGTCCTCTGCGGCCGCGTCCTCACAAGGACTTTCTATGTCATCCGAGAACTGATCCACCAACCATCCTTGATATAAATAGACTATTTCTATGGTAACGGAGTCATCGCGCTGCCGGCAGAATAAAGATTGATTTTCTCCGTCTTTGGCCGAGGTGCTCGACTTTGGTCTTGACATTCAAACACGTCACAGAAGAAGCGGAACGTGGATTTGCTCTTTTCCTCTGAAATGATTCTCTGCTTGTTGACCTTACGTGAGAGACGGACACTTTACACTTTACTCTGCTTCCTCTCCGGCTTCACTGGCTGCCGACCCTCAGTCTGCTGAAGGAAAGCAGATGCAAGAGCATGACGGATCAGTACCAGACGACAAAGACCTTCCATAGGAGCTGGAAACAGCTTCTTCATTTGTCTTCTAAACCCTTTGAGCTTTGACTGAGACCCCCCCCCCCCCTCATGGCAGAAAACCACAGACATTTGTTTCATGATTGTATTTCCCAGAATTAGGACGATCGTCGTGGTGTTGAGAAATTACAGAGTCTGTAAATCTACTTCCACAGATAATGTGTAACAGAGAATTTTCTATGATGCTTTAACCCAGAGTTTGTATCATACTCTTTATGTCTGTGAAACTGCTGCACACACAAACAACATAAAACACCACACAATCGCTCTCCCCAACATCTGGAGCCCCACAATCGCTCTCCACAACATCTGGAGCCACACAATCGCTCTCCCCAACATCTGGAGCCACACAATCGCTCTCCCCAACATCTGGAGCCACACAATCGATCTCCCCAACATCTGGAGCCCCACAATCGCTCTCCCCAACATCTGGAGCCCCACAATCGCTCTCCCCAACATCTGGAGCCCCACAATCGCTCTCCCCAACATCTGGAGCCCCACAACGCTCTCCACAACATCTGGAGCCCCACAATCGCTCTCCACAACATCTGGAGAGCGAATCAGTTGATCCATGAAGTGAAACTCTAAAAAGATTTTCAGCTCTGAGCGTCTGTGTGAAGTCGACCAGCAGCAACAAGCTTCGCTTCTCTCGTGTTGTGTTTCTGCTGCTGTGTAGTTTCCCAAAGTGACGAGGACCTGAAGCAGAAAAACGGACTCGACTCTTTTTCACGCTGGTTCGAACCTTAATCTGAGTCGTGTCTGTTTCCTCTCGTCCTGAATGAGTCATTCAAAGTCTTCAACTCGTCTTCCCCCACAAGTTAAACATGCATCTCTTCAAGAATCCGCTCACGTCATCCAGCGACTCTGCTGCATCGACTTCCCGCTCACACAGAAACCTCCTCTGACTCCCACCACCTCTCATCCGGTTTCCCACTCAGGCTGAAATCACAGGAACCGTTTGGCTTGATCTGCAGATCTAAGCTGCTGCAGTGGAGTTTGCACGTCGCTCGAAATAAGAATCAGCAATAAAACAAGACAGGAAAATCTCCATGCAGCTGTTTCTGTGAATGGATCTTTGTGCTCAACCTAAACAGGCACTGCTTTTTTTCAGAGCAACAGTGGGAATCTTGTTTGGGTCGGTTTGAAAACGCAGAGTCAGAAAATCCCGATCTGTGCGGAGAGAAGTGAACTGAGCTGAGGTGGAGCGGGCGAACCACATGAGAACAGAAGCCGGGAACATCCGTCAGCCACATAATCCTGCACCAAACACCGGCTTCAATAAACTAATGGAGCAACCTCGGAAACAACAACTTGACCTGGTGAGCAAAACCAGCAACAGCAGGGAAAGGTTTTGATTCACGTGAGATTTTGCAAAGAAGTTCAGGATTAATATTATTTATTAATATGTATCTGACTGAGAGGATAATAGCTTTGTGCTCTTTTCATTCTATTTGTTTTACACACTCTGCACCAGTTGGTGACGGATGATCGCCACAACGCTCCGAACCATCCCAGAGGGTTTGTGAATTTGTTTTTGGTTCTACACGAATACCGACAAACAAAAAGGATGTTAGTCGACTTTATACAAACAGTGACAACCAATCCAAGGATCACCTGAAGGCACCACAAGGGCATTTTACTAGTTTTTGAAATAAAGTGTTTGGCTCCTCAAATGAAAACAACACCTCTTTGACTTCACTCTAAGTTGCTGAGAGGTGAATGGACTCGGTTGTTGTGATGTGGTTTGATTTGTGCGAACAGCAGAAGGCTCCGGCTCTGATGGATGAAACATACTCAAGGACACATCAGCAGAGACAGACGGTGGCGGGGATCGAACCTGTGACCGTCCAGTGACACCACGAGGTTAACGAGCTGCACCAGAGATGATAGGACAGTTCCGACCAATAAGAAACATCCCTGGTCCTCATTATATATTCAAACATCTCCACCAAATAATACTGTCGTCACTTATTTTTTATACATTATCACCAAGTAAATGAGTTTGAGGTGAAATTAAATTATCTCTTAATTTCCAGCAGAATATTGTGGTAAAGCCACATTTCATTTACAGTTTGCATTTGATCTATTAGAGCTGCAACATTTAGGTGATCGGCAAAAAATATATAAATTCATTATTTTAGTCATTTTTAAAGCATATAATACATTTATTCTATTATATTCTATATTATATGAGATTATCTGATCAAAAAGTAAAGTATAACAATGACACTCAGTTAATTTCCCACAACTAGATCAGATGAGATTAAAGTTCTGTACTCGACAGAAACGAGCTCTGTGCTGGTTCTCGTTGTTTTCCACGTTGAACTCAATCATATCTTTGGTTTCGGGACAATCACTCGAACAGAACACGATATTTAAATATGTCAACTTGGGCTTTTTTAATTTTTATATTTTTTAAACATTAGTAGCAGCAATGGATTAATTGATAATTGAAATAATTGAAATGTGCAGCTCTAATATCTACTAACCATTAAATTCTATTACATTACTATGGTTGTTTGTTAATAAATGAATCTCAACTTAAATGCAGAGATGATAAAACGTTCAGGCCGTGATGAGGTTTCCTAATTTTCATACCTGCGTTGCGTATTTTGGTTTCTGAGCGTTTTAGCTTTTGCTGGTCTTCTACATCCGAAACGTATACATGTGTATTTACAGCTTATTTGTCCTGTGAATCTGGTACATACTTTAATAAAGAGCTCAGAGTTAGCATATGTGTGTGTGTGTGTGTGTGTGTGTGTGTGTGTGTGTGTGTGTGTGTGTGTGTGTGTGTGTGTGTGTGTGTGTGTGTGTGTGTGTGTGTGTGTGTGTGTGTGGCTACATAACCCTTGGCTAATTGGCTCACTATACAGACTTTAATACATCAGCGTAATAACATTTGTGTATATAGACTTTACAGTGTGTGTTTACTCATTAAGGCTTCTTGTATCCTTACATGACATAAATAACATCTGTGTACATATAATACAAATAAGTGCGTCATTGAAGTTTCGGTCGAAAGCAGCTTCTTCTCCATGTTAATGGACTGAGCCTCAGTCAGATCGAGACAAAGACACACGACACCTAAATGAAGCCACTGCTATTTCTCTATCTATTGTCCAGACCTCAATTATGTTTTTATGGAATTTTCAGATTAATTTCAGCTTTCAACAGTTTTGAGTGATGCAGGATGAGACACGAGAAATGAGATTTTGCCGCTTGTGTGTGATTCACGACCTTCAGCCCCCGGCAGTGAAAGTGTGAAACAAGTGAGGAGCCGACGTTCACACCTTCGCGTCACTGATTTCACCGTCTCTTCTGTCAATGATTCCATTTAACGGATTTATCGTCCTCGAGTGATATTTTTAGCTTCGTCTTATTTTCACTGTTAGAAAAAACGAAATTGATTTGCGGCAAAAAATCTGTCGTTTGGTGAAAATAAAGAAACAAAATACAGACGAGGAGGAAAGAGGACGCCGGGAAGAGCTCTCCTGGTGCCTTCTGGGTAATGTCACCCTGTCCACAGTGACTCACTTCACTTCACTCATCGTCCCCCCCCCCCCCCCCCCCCCCACGTGTCTCTGCATCCATATTTTTAAAAAACATGTTTGTATTGTTGCTGAATTGAACTTGCTGCTGCTCCTCAGGCATTTTCAGAGGTAAATAAAATACAGGAGGTTAAATCTGCATTAAGCAATTTTTCACAACAAAGAGGCACAAAAATACCAAAACAGAAACTCACTCTTTGAACTTTTAAGACTTGTTCAGCGTGTGGCAATAAATTTAGAGACTTAGCAGAGTTGCCAGTATTTGTATTTTCTAGATTTTTCACTTATTTATCGATTTGTTCATCTTCAGGTATCTGGGTTGTAAGTGAGAGGAGCAATGTTCAGAAACAAATTGAGAAAATGCAATTTTAATTTAGTTTTTTGTTATTTTCACGAAAAATTCGAGATCAAACTAATACGATAAAAGTTATTTGTTGTATATCAGGAATGAAGTCATAATGAGGTCCTCATGTTCTGAGACAGAAGATGTGAGATCCTAATATTTTGAACTAAATTCATACTTTCATGAAAAATATATAACTAATAATATAACAAGAAGAAAGTTAATGAATCCAATCGTCGTTCCAATTCACTGAGTCATTCAATGAATCCGAAACGTTGCTTAATGCAGAATTAAACTGAATAAACTTTAAAATGATTATTGTTCGTTTATCTCTGATGCTGGTGATGAGTGTAAAGTCACAAGGGAGTGAAATATTGTTTTTTGAAATGCTGCCTCAGTGTATCTGCCGGCTAGTGAGCACCACAGCTTCACATTTACTTTATAAAATAATGAAACAACATTTGCTGTCCAGTGATTTTCACAGCAGCATCACAAACCCCATATTTAACATCTGTGTGAATCTTGTGATTAGGATTGAAAACATGTTTAGATCGGAGTATGGAACCCCAGACTCTCAGTGAAGTGTTGATCTAACTTTCCGTGTTCGCCCGACCACCAGGTTCAGTCAATGTGCTTGTTCCTGTAAACCTCCGAACATACAAGGATTTCTAAAGCAGCTCTAATCTGTGATGTACAACCAGGCTGTGATCCAGGCTTACCGCTCATCTTCTGTGGGGTCCAGCCTCCCTCGTCATACATCCCTTATGCGATCGGTGAGAATAAATAACCCATTAACTCGGTTTACCTTCATCCCACAATGCGGGGTTGAAGCCGGGCTGCTGCAGCCCAAAGTCTTGTGCTGGGGACGAGCTTCTCTCAGCACAAATGGGGGATCTGCACCATTTTGCATCCCCATGTTGCAGCTGAGCGCTCACTCGGAGGAAGGCAGCACGGTAACGCACAGCTAGTTGAGTCCGTGTGCAGCAGCTGAAGAAGAGGAAGAGGAAGAAGCACTCGGAGGGTTTCTGCTCGGTTCAGATTTGGAGTCCCGGCTCGCCCCCGGTTGAATGTTATTCAGAGTCTCTGAGTGTTCCACCAGAAACTCCTCCCCTCCGTCCCCGCCCTCTCCGGCCTCTCCTGTCGCCAGCTGCTTCATCCTCAGGTTGATGGAGCCGTAAGTCCTCTTGGGTCGTACGAACGCTGCCCGACGTCGGTACATCTCGCCGCGGCATATGGACACCATGAGCAGCACGGACAGGAACATCCCCCCCAGGGTCAGCAGGCCCAGGCCCGCGATGATGCACTTGTCCAGGTGGGAGCCCAGCTGGGCGTAGTACATCTCCAGCTTCTCCATCTGCCGGGCCGACACCGAGTCCGGGTCCACTTTGGCCTCTCTGGGGATGGTGTAGGCGATGACCACCAGGACGATCCCGCTCACCAGGAACACCAGGGCGAAGACGAAGCCGTAATCCGCCGAGTGGTCGTCGGCCGGGTTTAGCTCGGTGAAGTCCTGTCCTCCGTCCTCCTGCGCTCCTCCTCCTTCCTCCTCATCGTACGACTGAGGGCAGAGCTCCTGATGCTGAGAGGAGGGAGGGAAGGAAGGAAGAAGGGATGAGAGGGAGGGAAGAAGGAAGGAAGGAAGGAAGAGGAAGGAAGGAAGGAAGGAAGGAAGGAAGGAAGAAGGGATGAGAGGGAAGAAGGAAGGAAGGAAGGAAGGAAGGAAGGAAGGAAGGAAGGAAGGAAGAAGGGATGAGAGGGAAGGAAGAAGGAAGGAAGGAAGGAAGGAAGGAAGGAAGGAAGGAAGGAAGGAAGGTACCTCATTTGTAATTAACAGCCACGTTTAATCGCTGATTAAACGAGGCTGTTAAATATTTGAGTCCCAATGAGATAAACCAAAAACTCAAGTAGCTGATGAAACAAATAGTTTTTTAACTTCATGCTCGGCAAACAGTTTCAATTTTAAAACTGCTAAAATGATGATCCGTGGTAACGAGGTCCCGTCGACCAATCATGACTCAGTGTGAGATGTCAATCATGAAGTTTCGCTCCATTAATACATCATCAAATAACCAATTCAAACCATTTTGACCAGTAACATGGAGACTTAAACATGAATCAGTTTGATGCTGAGAACAACCTAAAATGACAGAATCCATCTTTGAGTTTAGTTTGGTCCATGTCCCATCTGATAACACGGAAGAGGCAGGGATTATGGCATGTACGACAGCCAGCCACCAGGGGGCGATAGACTTTGGCTTCACTTTTGGGGAGCCGTCACCTCGTCCATCTTTATTGACCGTCTGTAGAAAGACGCCAAACTGACCTTGCTGTTGCCTGAAGTTGAAGGCGGGCAGCTCACCTCCTCCTCCTCCTCCTGCTGCTGCTGCTGCTGCTGCTGCTGCTGGT
Organism: Reinhardtius hippoglossoides; assembly: GCA_006182925.3. Taxonomy (NCBI): domain Eukaryota; kingdom Metazoa; phylum Chordata; class Actinopteri; order Pleuronectiformes; family Pleuronectidae; genus Reinhardtius; species Reinhardtius hippoglossoides. Next base: position 52,279 of record VCHM03000050.1, read on the forward strand.
GGTGCTGGTGGTGGTGGGGGTGGTTTTGCTCCTCGTCCTGCTGGTAGGAGCCGTTCTCGAAGCCTCGGGCGGAGCTGCCCACTGCGACCGCTGTCCAGGGCGCCGAGACCCGCGTCGGAGACACGCCTCGCCGGCCTCCTCCGCCCCGCAGCTCCCGGAGCTCTACGGCGTTGAAAGAGGATTCCATCGAAATGTGTTCGCTGAGCTCATGTCTTCACCAAACTCTCTGTGACATCACTGAAAATAATGATCATACTGTATCATAACAAGGGACAGGAACACGTTCAAAAACTGGTTCTAACAAAGAGATTCTGACCATTTAAACACAGAACCACTGACAAATCCCCTGAACCACTGACATCTCACCTTGGTCGTCACCGTTTTCCATTTCTCTTCTCGTCTCATCACAGTCGCCACTGCAGCTTCTGTCTGTTGAGGCCAATGCAGAGTTAAAATCAGAACCTGAATCTAAAACACATCCACTTCTGGTCTGTAACGACACCGGAGCTGGATCACAAACCCCAGAACTTCCCCAAAGTCCCCAACTTCACTGTGTACCAGCAGCAGTGAGTCCTAATTTAAATTATCACAATATTTTAAGAGCATTATTCCTTCAGTTTGTTTGATTATGTATCGTTAAATACAACTGGACTGGGACACAAGTATGAATATTTCTCTCCTCCACAGTTAAAGCTTCTCCCTCGTGTCTCACTTGAACTATTGGCGACACTGCCCTCCCTTGATTTCTGGTGGTACTGCTCCAATGAAGTCGTGTTCAGACGTGACCTGCAGGTAAAATCCAGAGAATTGGAGACGGAGTTTATCAAAACATGCACAACACAGCAGGAAGTTTTCTGCACCGACTCAATCGCGACAGCATCAAATCCTCGTATTCAGGCGAGAGGCGGAGCAGAGACAGGAAGTGACGTATTAACTCCGCACACACACACACACACACACACACACACACACACACACACACACACACACACACACACACACACACACACACACACACACACACACACACACAGGTGCCGACTCTTATCCCTTACAAACATCTTTGTCGGTGTCTTCAACACTTCTGCATTTGTTTTTATGTTCTCACATCAGATTCTCTCGGCTTTCTGCGGACTTCACACCGGGGGGCCAGGCGGAGATTAGATAATCCGGAGCCTCTCACTCGGACCTCTGCGTTCACACCTGCACCGAGAAACCACGGAGGACCTGTGGAGCTCAGCACATGTCTGAAAGCAGCGTATCCAACATTTAGCATAAATGAGGCCACAAGGAAATAATGAAATAAAAAATGTGTGCTCGGGCCCCCTGGGCAGTTAATCCGGCCCTGTACACCACCCCAACACACACACACTATATTCTAATATAACACCATTCAGAGGATAAACTCCACCCAGAGTCTGCAGGGTTAACACCTCCTGGGTGTGAACCTCACTCATGCGCATCAACTCGCAGGTTTCCACCAACAATCACAATCTGTAGAATCTACACAACAACACTATAATAACACTATAATAACAACACTATAATATTTCCTCATCCTTTCATTCAGCCTGGGGACTCGTTTCTCGAGTGGACAAGCTGCAGGTTTCCGTGTCTCTGCTGCCGGAGAAGCTCCGGGATGAAGTCGCCCCCTGACACAGGTACCGTCCACCATCACATCCCGGGAGCCAGGTGTCCTTTCACCCCGGTGATGTGCACCCGCGCCGGGCGTCACCACCACCCCCATCAGCACCACCACCACCACCGTGACCTTGTGATGCGCCAAAGTGCCCAAACCTGGAGCACCACATCCCCGTGTGTGTGTGTCTGTGTCTGTGTGTGTGTCTGTGTGTGTGTGTGTGTGAGAGATATTATCAGGATAAGCCGGAGGAAGATAAGCACAACACCGACTCACACGTCCCTCTTATCCCGACCTGACGGCTGATAACGCGGACTGGGATCGGAGCTCGAGTCGGTATCACCGGAGGATCGAGTGCAGGAGCAAAATAATGCAGGAGTGGGGTGGATGCATGGGGGGGGATGGATGGATGGATGGAGGTTAACACCGTGGATGGATTCGGTATCCAGGCAGACAGGCAGGCAGCCTCCATCCGGCATTAACACGGATCATCTGCGGGGTTTTCACCGACAGGCCGCGGAGCGTGGATGCGTTATAGCGGGTGTTACCTGGAGCTGGAGCCGGGAGCAGGCGCGAGGCAGGCGGGAGGCAGGCGACCGGGGACACCGTGGCATCCGGAGAGGAGGAGGAGGAGGAGGATGCTGGAGGAGGAGGAGGAGAGGGATGGAGAGAGAGGGAGGGAGGGATGGAGAGAGAGGGAGGGGGGGGGGGGGGGGGGGAGAGAGAGAGAGAGTAGAGAGCGAGAGAGAGGGATAGAGAGAGAGGGGGGGGGGAGAGGAGAGAGGGTGGAGAGAGAGAGGAGGGATGGAGAGAGGGGGGGGGAGAGAGAGAGAGAGGAGAGAGAGAGAGAGAGAGCTAGAGAGAAGAGAGGAGAGAGAGAGAGAGAGAGAGACAGAGACAGAGACAGAGAGAGAGAGAGAGAGAGAGAGAGAGAGAGAGAGAGAGAGACAGAGACAGAGAGAGAGAGAGAGAGAGAGGGAGGGATGGGAGAGAGAGAGAGAGAGAGAGAGGAGGGTGTTAAAACTGACCTGCGCAAAACCAGTCCAACCACAACTGGTGATGACAGATAAACACACAAATTGATACACACGTAAATAAACAAATAAATAAATGAACATATTAACACACACACAAACAACTTAATGAAAACATTCATAAAGATATAAATGTGACTGTTACAGACTTTAAATAAAGATGGAGTCTCCACCGCCCCCTGGAGGTTGGATACAGGACAGGTCATAAAACTCCATGTTAGCAGATGGGAGACGAGAAAACAAAAACAAAATCTAAGTACTAGATAAATAATGTCTAAAGATGGAGGACATGACGGCTCCCACAAGTGAAGCCAAAGCAGCTTAATCGCCCCCTGGTGGCCGGCTGCAGTGTAGTGAACTATGTCTGTGGCTGTTCTTCAGTTTCTGTGGCAGCTCCTGAACCCCCCCCCCCCCAGATTAATTTTAGATCTGTTCTGTTTTCAGTCCAGCAGGAGGAAGGCGATTTTGTGAAGGAGACGAAGAAGACAATTGAATAAACACAGCTCAGTTTTATTGTACAAAAATTTAACAGTTTGTAGAAAATACAAACGTCTTTGAAAAGACTCACAAAGAAAACACCAGCGTGACACAGATCTCGGTCCCGGTGACAAATTCTCTTCCATCTGAGCAAAAAAAAAAAAACCCCACTTTTAATTTACATTTTACAAAGAGCTGTTAAATTTTTGCTAAAACTCTCCCTTTGCTTTGAGCAGCGCAACTACACAGGTGTTAATGTTTAAAGTTGCAGAGACTGACTTGCAACAGCAGTGCTGTTTCATCAATGAATTCAATAACATGTTAAATTAAATTTGAGTGTAGATACTACACAGTGCGGTTGAAAAACGCTGCTTCAGTCCAGCACTCTTGTTGTCAGCATTCAACCTGTTATTATATTCAACCCACAGAATAATACAACAATTCATAACCATAAAACTAGTAAAAGAATAAAAACGTTTCCTCTGCATCTCGACCAACAGTAGAGACGTCAGCAGATAATGTAGGAAAAACTTATTCTGACTGGAAAATGTACAATAAAGCTTGATTTGTCTTGTTAGAGGAAACTATTTACACGAGTTAAAGGATCAAATTGTCTTTCAAATCTGTTTGAGCCGTAAAAATTCATCTGTGAAACCAGTTTGTGCTTTTTTTTTTGACATTTAGGAAACGTGTGATCCAGATCTTTAGACGTTTCAGTTCAGTCTGAACCTTTTGGGGATAGTTTGGACTTTTGGACCAATCACAGGAAGTCGAGACAGCAAAAGTATTTAGTCCTTAAATAACATTGTGAAACCAGAACTAACCGGATTAAATGGAACTATGGAACAAACACATGAAGCTGGTTCAGACTCTCGGGCGAGAAAACATTAAATACCGTCGTTTTAATCGAACTTCAATGAAAACAGCAAATGTTTACTATTTCTTTTGTATAATATCTGCATTGGATATTGGATTTCTTTTAGGTTTACACATCAGGGTTGTGTATGTCAGAAAATATGATTGTGTTGAAATGAAGTTGGGTTGTGTTTTCATTTTGTGCCAAGTTCATCTTTCAAGAATAATTTTCAGCTAAAATGACGCAAACATGTTTCAGTTCTTTTCTCCATTTGTCATCATGATGGTGCTCAAGTATCCCATTGTAGATATCATTATATCACTGGTGTCAAAGCCCAAGATTCAGAGGTCGTGAAGCGGAATTAAAATTAGCTTTTGATAAAACCAAATGGTTTGAATGTTGAAGAGGCTCCCTGACCCTCAGGTCATAATATTTACACGCACAGGTCAAAGATTAACAAGCGTCCGTTATTAAAAGGTTGAGTAATACGGTCATTTCTCAGGTTTGTATCCGTCAGCGACTCTGCCGCTCGGACACGACGTCCTGCAGCCGCTTCAGCAGCACGTCCGGGCTGCTGCCGTTCTCCGGACACGCCCTCTTGCTGGGGGAGTCGCACACCGCTGATGACATCATCACGTCCCCTTCCATGGTGAAGGCGCGCTTCCTGCTCACACAGCCCTGTCTGATCATCCGGTTGATGTCGGATAACTCCTGGAGGAGGGGTTCAAAGATTCAAGGTTACACTACGACGATTACTTTCATTATTGATTCGTGATCATTTCCCCAATTAACGGATTGTTTTGTCTGCATCATGTAAAGAAGCTGCAGCTTTTTTTCCACCGTTTACTTTACGTCACCGAGCCGATGAATCAGTTACTAGCAGAGTTTCAGACACTGTTCCTCCGAGTGTTCGTACCTTGGATGGGCTGCTGTTGATCCTGTACGTGTAGGAGTTGGGCGTGAGGCACCCTGCAGAGTTCTTGTGGGGCGACACATACAGCGAGTGTCTCTGAGAGATTCGACGAGGAGAGAGCGGCTGAGCCCGAACCGACGGGAACGGAGAGAGAGGAGGAGCGTCCGCCTGGAGGCGAGAAAACAAGTCAGTTCACCTAAACCACGGTGTAACTCAGAGTCATCTTGTTATCTCACAGCACGTGAGCACCGTACCCGGTTGTCATGGGTGGCGTATCGCAGAGCGAAGCTTTTCATCTTCAGGACAAACACAGTGTTGTAAAATTGTATGAGGTCACCACGTTCCTCCTCGCCTGATTGGCCGGGGTCTGCTTCTCCCGACACCGGATTGGTTTTCTCGGCAGCTGAAGAAACAAACAGATCAATAATTGTAAATAATTCATTAAACAAAAAATGGGAAAGAAAGTTTTCCTACTTAAATCTTATTTCGGACAGACTCCCTTTACCTCTCAGAAAACATGTTTGACCTCTAAGCTGCTTGTTGCACTTGAGTCTGATAAACTGGTGCAACATATCAAAAAGGTTCAGAAGATCACAACTCACTTCAATATCAGTCTCTTAACCTGTACATTCTTTTTCTTAAATAATCATTTAGTCTATGAAACATCAAAAGCTGTGTCATCTTCAAATGTGTGTTCTGCCTACAGGAGAAACCACAGGTGTGTGTGTGTGTGTGTGTGTGTGTGTGTGGGCGCGCGCGTGCGTGTGCGTGTGCGTGTGCGTGTGCGTGTGTGAGATCGTACATTCGCCACCAGAGACGGGATCCACCTCCATGTTCTCATCAGCCACCTGCTCCCTGGGTTCTCTGTGTCGCAGTAACACACTGCGGTACACCTGCACGCACAAACACACACATTGCAACCTTTCACAATTAAAATAAAAATAACAAACCTACTATTACAACACACATTTTGCAATAACTTTTTTTTTTTTAAATGAGGTTAGTTTATACTTGTAAGACATCCATTAATAAAAATAGCTTTATAAGAATTATTTCTAATTAGAGGATTTTTTTATTGTAGTATCACAACTCTGTTTGATTGTGTGTGTGTGTGTGTGTGTGTGTGTGTGTGTGTGTGTGTGTGTGTGTGTCTCTCTTACATGGCTGCTGGCCTGTGGTTGGCTGCGGTAACACTTCATGATGTCCTGGAAGGTGTGAGTCTCTTTGGTGATCTTGGATGAAGAGAAGAAGGAACCACACAGTTATAATGATGCTGAGTCAAACCATCAGATCTCAGGCGTCACACATGCAGAAATAAGCTGAGGTCATCGGTGAGGTCGTCTTGATTCTGGTTCAGAGCCGCTGACAGAAACACCTCCTCCCAAAAACCTCAGCCGCCAAATTTCTGACCGAGTTAATATTCTCACTTTGGAAATAATGTAGACGCTACAGAGCAGCAGCTGGTCGAGGTGTCGGTCCTTCATCAGGTCAGTGCAGTGAACCAGAGCGTGTTCGAAACACGTCCAGATTTTCCCTCGCAGCTCAGAGGAGATGTCCAACCTCGCGCACAAATCCCTCAGACGAACGCTGGCCAGGTGATACGCCTGAGACAGAGACAGAGGACGAGCTGGTGAGGTGAAACATCCTCCAGAAATTAACAGCACTGGTAGAGAGTAGAAACCAATATGGATTTTAGGAGCTGATGTTATAGAAAGTTCCTGATACCAATTAATATATAAGAACAAATTTGGCAGAACTATGATCTGTGTTTGTTTGATGTTGATGGATGTTAAATCTGTGTCTGTTATCCAGCTCCTACCTTCCTGAAGAACAGAGCGAGCGACCCGGTGCGTCGTGGTCGTCCACTTCCCATCTGGGGGTCAGAGGTCGTGGGTGCGGGGGCGGTGATTCTGCTCGGGGAGGCGGTGAACAGGAACCGAGCAGTGACGGTGCCAGAGGAGTCGCACTGCTGAACTGGGATCAGCGCGATGTGGCGTTCGTTATTCACACCTGCAGATTTTAACAGAGAGTTTAGTAAGCGGTTTTCATCTTTAACAAAACTGAATCTGATAGTCCTGGTGAAATGGCACAAACCATCAAACTGAAGATGCCATTTGCCCGTTTGCATGTGTATTTTTGAATATTAAAATGTGTGTGCATGCGTCATCTACCTTGCAGTGGGAAACTGAGGACAGTGGTGGGTGTCACCTGGCCTCCGATCTTCAGGGTGCCACTTGAGCCGAACGTTATCCTTTTGGCCGGAGACGACATCGGGCTCAAGCCGGGATTCAGCGCCAGGGTCGGAGGGTCGTCGCCAAAAAGACGGCGTTTGGCGCTGCCGGCTGCGGGAGAGCTGTACCTGTCGTGGACCGACAGAGGAGACGGAGGCACTTCTGGAAGATGGAAGGAAGTGACGGCATTTACAAGGTTATTAAACAACCAAAATTAAAACAGGTTTTTTTCAGGCAAAAAGGAAAAACTATGACGTGACCCCCGATTATTTTAAAGAGTAACGTAGAACAACAAAATCGAAGGTGGATGTAGATCATATTGTTGATTCTTAATATGTTTTTTTACGAATTGGAATCGTTCTTTTTAAGGTTTAGTTAAAAACAAGGTTGTATTAAATGGACAGAATTTAAAATGACTTAACGGTCCAGTGTGTAAGATTTAGGTGAAAGGATCTATGGACAGAAATTTTATATAAAATATTCCTAGTGATGTATTCACGAGTGTGTTTCATCTAAATTATATAAATTGTTGTTTTATTTACCCTAGAATGGGCCTTTATATTGAAATACTTTATATTTATATTATATTTCCTGTAGTGGCCCAGACTGGACAAACTTACACCCTTTGAGCTTTTATGAAAACTGAAGCTACCACAGGTTCTCTTTGAGGTGAGGGCTGATCAGCTGCAACGTGCAACTTCACCACTAGATGTCCCTAATTTCTACACACTGCAACTTTAACATTTTAATGATATTGACCAACATAAACACAACACCCACCTTTGCGGATGCTGCCCGGACCCGATCTGAACTCCCTGATGCGTGGGTGGATGATGGGAGAGAGGGCGACCAGAGGCAGGTGGGACTGACCTCCAATGGTGGATCCAGAACCTGAACCAGAACCCATGTCGAGGCTGGAGGAAAAATTCACCTGGAGGGAGAGAGAGGGAAGAGTCAATGAAAATCAGGAAGAAAGAGGAGAAGCTTGATCCAGGAAGCATCCGAGTGTGTGTCCTGCTGACCTCCTCCACTGTGGGGACCTTGCTCCCAGCAGCCTGCAGGGCGCTCCACAGGGCCGAGTCCGCGGTCCACGCTCTGCTCTCCAGAACCTGCTCCTCAATGGAGTTCAGATGTTTCACCATGTCTCTGGACAGACCTTCCTCTGAGCGGATAAACACCTCGATCACCTGCACACACACAGTTGTTTTTGGGGGGTTTCACAGCAACTGACAGTAAAATAATTGATGGTTTCATGGATCAAATGCAGTTTTTCTTAAGGAGGCAAGAACAGAGGCATGAAAATGTGTTTGTCACCTTAAAGAAGTAGAACGGGGCCAGTTTGAGGACGCTGATGATCCATGGGAAGGTTCTGTGGGAGCTGTAGGAGAACAACACCACCTCCAGACAACAGCCCATCAGGGAGCAGTGGAAGATATCCTGCTCCAACAACACCTGGCAACACACAGATTTATATTAATTTAATGATTATGATTATTAAAATATAGCTTATAGTCACTTTAACATTTGGCGACTCTGTGAAAATGTATGAACACAATAACACACACTGTGGCTGCCGCTTACACTCATGTCTTTGCCTTGCAGCCGTTTGGTCTCCGGAACCATGACGTTCTCCAAAATCTTGTAGTAGAGGATCTCCGCCAGCTTCAGACGGTTCTCTGCAAAGTCTGAAACAGAAAATGAGAAACAGTTTTCAAAAAAACATTCTTTCCCAGGTGTTAAAGAAATAAGAAATGACAGAAATCATTTCATTCTACACTAAAGTGTCAGTTTATCAGGGACACCTTTAACTACACTGCATCACATGAGGAAGGTAGGCTACATAACAGAAACCGTATGGTATACTGCGACAGTTCACCTGCACCAACAACACCTATAAAATCATTTAACTGAAACATTACAACCTTCATGAAGGAGGATTTATCGCAGTGTGTTATGTTAGCTTCAGCTGGGTGTTCTTAATAAACTGACTCCTGAGTTTCTGTTGCAGCAGGAGGATCCCTTGGAAAGATTAACTCCTCTGATCGAGGCAGCAGCTGAAGAGACACCTCAATGTTTATTATGCTTCTTCTTCTACTCTCTCTCTTGAGTGAGAGTGAGAGTGAGAGTGTGTGTGTGTGTTGTGTATGTGTGTGTGTGAGATATACCTATATGAGATCCGGGTGTGTCCTCCGAGTCTTTGGTGTAATGCTCTTTGAAGGTTTGTCCCAGCGTCTTCACTCTGGACAATATGGAGTCTGTGGGATCTCTGGAGCACGACCTTTAATACAAGCACAGAACTCGATGTTAGTACACGTGGTTATGATCTCGTATCCGTTAATGTTTAACTTCCTTGTTTTGATCTGTACGATTAATAACAAATTCAGATTTGCGCTAAACAACCGTTTTCCTGTTTTCTACTCGACTTCTACTGACTTGAATATTTGCATCAGGTGGTCGCTGGGGGCCGTCCTCAACCCGGACACCATGCTCTGCAGCCGGCTGACGCTCTGCGTGGCCGAGGAGACGGGCGTGACGAGCAGGTCCTTCTCCTTCAGGTAAACGCGTCCAGTCAGAGGGGTGGAGGGGGCGAGGGAGCCGGACTGCAGAGAGACAAAGAGGATTATAATCCATGTGTTCTTGTGTAACATCTGGATGTTCTCAAAGGGTTTTGGTCTGTTGTGTACGGAACATCAGGATTGCGTTTACCTTCTCCACATGCTGCTGCAGCTGCTTCTGATTGGTCGTTTGGCTGGCGGACGGTTCCTGAACGATCTTCCTCGGGGTTCCTATTTCCTCATCGGCATCGGCTCCAAGAAACACTCGCTCATCAAAATCTCCCACCGTCAACACGTACTCCTCATACTCTTTATTTATGGCTTTACTGAGGGAAACACAGAGTTAAATACTTCTAGCTAAAGGAAGGGTTACGCTAATATGCTCTAACTATGTCCAAAACTATCCAACTCATATATTGCAGCGTTGTCACTCACTTGTTATCAATGAAGTTCTGAGGATCCAACAGTTCTGTTAAAAGCTCTGCGTTCCCTCTCAGGATCTGATGAAGGAAAAGAGATTCAGACAAACACGAGTTTACAACAAGAAATGGACTCAGAGCAGAATGTGTGTTTTAAAAAGTACAACTTAATCTGGGTTGGAGTCAAATGATCGCGAAGAGGGGGAATAAGATGTCGCTGGAAAGAAAGAGAGAATACAGGTTGTGTGTTTGTACCCGTTTCTGCAGCAGTTTCTGTATGTAGGGTTTGAAGTAGTGCTGCTTGATGCCTTTCGCCTCCACCACCAGTCCGTCGTGCAGCTCACACAACCTCTCCAACACACACGGAGGAGGCTCGTCCCCGGAAACGTGGCCGTCAGCGCGGTAGAGAGCAGGAAGACCTGCACACCAAAACAAAACTTAACACACATGCCAGACTTCCTTGGGCCAGACAGAACAAAGACACGTTCGGGATCGGTCTGATTGTTTCAATCAATTGTTGCATATTGATTAAACTATTATTTGACTAAAGGAAACATCATTTGTGGTGACAGTGACGATTCCACCACCAACATTGGGGACAGGGACATGTGATCATGTGACCATGTGACAGACAAGTTACAGGAACAATAGCAGATTAGAAAAGGGGGAAAGTCAAACATCTTGGACAACTTCCAAAATTGAGAAGATGACGATGCCGCAATGTCAAGTTTTTCTGCATGTGTGGTAAATCTTAACAGTTTTTCTCTTGCAACTACTAAAATGCTGCATGTGAACAAATAAGGTTGAAGTCTGGTTTTTCTCCCTACTCTCCTCCCCTCCTCTCTCCTACCTCCTACCTCTCCTACCTCTCTACCTCTCTCCCCTCCCTCCTCCTCTCTCTCTCTCTCTCTCCCCCCCCCCCTCCCTCTCTCTCTACCTCTACCTCTCCCCCCCCCCCTCCCTACCTCTGAACGTTGGGTTGATCAGGTCCTTCCTGTTGGCACAGAGCAGAGCGTTTCCAAACACCAGGTCCAGACAGCAGAGCAGCAGGTGGTACGAGTTCACCAGGTCATCGCCGATCATCCGGAAGTTACCTTCACACACAATATACACGTAGTATATTATAGTGCTGTAGAAGTAGGGGTGGAAAAATGACAAACATCCGCTGGTTTCAGATTCTAAACTATTAGTGTTTGGTGCTCGTCTTTGCATTTATAAGAGGATGAACATTGAATAAAATACATCTCCCTCGGCTGAGTTAATCAACGAAGAGAATAACTGTAGATCTAACTCAAATAAACCTATCATTTGTTTAATATTTGAAGATGTAAAAGGGGTCGACTAAGTCCAAACTGAGAACTGCAGCAGAGACAAATAGTACAAATAGGATTCACAGAGCAGCTGTCAACACGTGTTTGTTTCTTGGTACCTTTAGTGTAGACAAACAACGTCCAGCAGAACTTGAACACATCGCTGATGTGACACGGCAGCCGCCTGCAGAGCCAGAGGGAGAACACACACTCCGTTATACCGAGCTGGAGAACTTTGTGTGTTTGTCTGTGTTGTGTGTGTCTGTTTGTCTCTTGATAAGAGGTTATTACTGAAACAATGACTAAATGTGACAGGGAGAATAAAGCACTCGTGTTTCCAGCTTTAGACAAATACAGGCATAAATATCTGTGTGTGTCTGTGTGTGTGTCTCTCTCGTGCCTGTGTTTCCTGCTGCGCGGCTGGCGCGGCGGCTCGGCTCCCTGTGGGTTCTGAAACATGTCCATGAAGATGGGCTCAAACTTGCGGAAGATCACCGTGGAAACCTCAAAGTTGCGCTCCAGCTGCTCCATGCGCAGCCTGAAGTTCTGCGTGAGGTTGGACATGTCGGCCCACTTCCTCATCTTAGAGAAGAACTGGATCAGACTGGACGACACGGAGGGGAACGTTAGGAGCAACATACAAATAACATGAAAATACTACTGGACAAGTGTGAAGTATAAGAAAGACATTAAAATAAACAGCTTCAAGATCACAATATATTTACAAAGTTGATGTTTGGGAATGAATAGTCTGAATAGTAATCTGAAAACTAAATAAGTATAATATAATAATAATATCCGCACAATGTGTGAAGGAGGAGAGAAATCGGAGCAGCTCTTCATCAGGTCACGAGCTCTCGGACGATTTAGATTATTTTACATCACAGTCGCTAATTAGGGGCCAAATCTGACCCATCAACAACAATATCTAACACCCTGAAATCAGCTGATTATGTTTGATATAATCCTTAATAAATCCCCCATGAAGACAGTATTGGAGCAGTGCATGGTGTTCAAATTAAGTGTACGAAAGTTACAAGATGAATAACACAATAACTGACATAACAATGTGCTTCGTCGGCGATTGCAGAGTGAACAGTGACTGACCTGAGTTTGGAGGAGCGAAGGATCCGGGTGAGAGAGACACAGTTTCCCTCCATCAGCCCTTTACCCACCGTGGGAGTAGATCCCTTCCTGCAGGCTGCGTACAGTGAACAGGCCAACCAGTGCACCACGTCTCCCTGCAGAGACAATACACCGCATCAGGTGGAGACGCCAACAGAAACACGATGAGCTGCAGTCAACGCACAATGTTTGGGAAGTCAGGTTGAATGTGTGGATGCTAGTTCTTAATAAGGCTTCAGCGAGTCATCATTCTGCAGCATCTGACTGACGGTCGGAGCCACTTGCTGCACGAAGAAGTGTATAAATTAAAATCTTTACTAAAACTGCAGAACTCCAACTTCGTGTGGCCGCTGCTGCTGCTGCTCTCCCCCCCCCTCTCACCCGTCACGGTGGAAACTAGTCCCAATGAAGATTGTGGCAGTAACGTCACATTCGGGGATGAGGATGAATCGGTGCTCGGGGGTTTGGGTAAACACCTGACGTGTCCGACAGGTGTTTACCGTACGTCGTGTCCATTGTTGTCTTTCTGTCACGTGGCTTCTAGAATAAAGTCACGTCTTTCAGTTTATCAATCAATTAGGAACGTGCAATAACGCAATGATTACTAAAATATAATTGTCCTCAATAACAATATAACAAAAGTCCAATACATATTGATATATTCCCAATGTGAAGAGCTATGATACAGAACTGATCAACCTTGTCAAAAACTTTAGAGAAATAAAAATGTGATAGTCACCCTGATAATTATAAATTTAGATTAGGAACATTTGTGTCTTGGCCAAGTCGTCCAGTCCGGTTCAAACAGTGTTGGAGGTAAACTGAGGTTGGTTGAAGCCCTTTGACTCAGTGTTGTGTGTCTGTAGTGAAGTTAACTGTGTGTGTATCTGTAGTGATGTGTGTGTGTCTGTAGTGATGTGTGTTTGTCTGTAGTGAACTGTGTGTGTGTCTGTAGTGAAGTGAACTGTGTGTGTCTGTAGTGAGGTGAACTGTGTGTGTGTGTCTGTAGTGAGGTGAACTGTGTGTGTGTGTGGTGAAGTTAACAGTCTGTGTGTGTCTGTAGTGAAGTGAACTGTGTGTCCGTAGTGAAGTGAACTGTATGTGTGTCTGTAGTGAATTGAACTGTATGTGTGTCTGTGGTGAAGTGTGTCTGTAGTGAATTGAACTGTGTGTGTGTCTTCAGTGAAGTGATCTGTGTGTGTCTGTAGTGATGTGTTTGTGGTGAAGATAACAGTCTGTGTGTGTCTGTAGTGAAGTCAACTGCGTGTGTCTGTAGTGGAGTGAACTGCGTGTGTCTGTAGTGAGTGAACTGCGTGTGTCTGTAGTGGAGTGAACTGCGTGTGTCTGTAGTCAAGTGATCTGTGTGTGTCTGTAGTGAGTGAACTGCGTGTGTCTGTAGTGAAGTGAACTGTGTTCCGCTGGAGAGTGGAGGTGTCTGTGACTATCTACAGACCGGATGATGAACCATGTGTTATTTCCGGTGACCTCTGACCTCCAGGGTGTATGTGTCCCAGATGGCAGTGAAGTTGTCCATGGCGGCGGCCGCGGTCTGCTCGTCCATGTTCAGCTCCTGACACAGGATCTCCAGACTCCTCCGGATCGACCGCTCCTCCATCCTGCCCGACTCCGACGACTCTTCGCCCCGCATTGGTCCGGGGAACTTGCGGGATCAGTTTGGACCGAGTTTAGAAAATGTGGAATCCGCCCTCGGGAGTTTAAATCCTGGAAAACACGGCGCCGCATCAACCTCCAGCTTCCTGTTTCAGCACAGCCGCGGCACTTCCGCTCTCCGGACCCACAATGCAACGCGTTGGCGCGAAAAGTGCAACGCAGCGACCAATCAGAGGCGAGGCAGGGGGGGGCGACGGAGCCGTTACTAAGCAACCGCCCGTGTCGCTGCCGTCAGTCAGTTAAAAAGTTAATTTAATGTAAAATCATTTCGGGAAATAAATAAGATTTTAAATATATGAACTGATTAATAACTCATATTATTTATATGTGTCTGGTGTGACGTATTTTGTATTCGTTAAAGGTTTGATATTTTATTCTCGTATATTTTAAGCTCATATTGTATTTGAGTAGTTTTGTGTTTTTATATTTATTTGATCTAGTTCTCACGACAAAATAAAATCCAGTAACCAAGAGGAAGGCCTTGGGTTCACAGCCCTCTCCCCTGTTCATGGTCACATTTAATTTATTATAACGAGTTTTAGAATTTGTATATTTAGACTAAAATGTACAACAAAGACTTATTGAAATGTGCAGTACTGACAACATAGATGACAATTATCTGAGCCACACCAACTTTACTACAGTTTGAGCTGCAGAGTTGTTGTTGTTGTTGTTGTTGTTGTTGTTGTTGTTGTTGTTGTTGTCCCCAGCGGATGAACCACACAGACTCCTGCTTTCTCTTGCAACTACTTTGGTTGAATTTTAGTCAGAACCAGAATTGGACTTTTGGACGTCCTACAGCTGTAGGATTATTTTACTATTATAATTCTGTGGGAAAATATCATTTACATTTTTAAAAGAGCTTTAAAAAAAAACAAAGGTAAAAACCAAACTAACCGCGGTCTGGCTAGTTAAGGCATGCTGGTGAGCTAGCTTTAGCCAAAGCTAATTTATAAAAGGAATAGCAGATAAACTTATATTATTGAGTATAAAGTACTTTTACCAACTCTGTTTATTTCGTTCTAAGTTCTATAAACAGTTCTGTGAATTATTGTAAAAACATATTTATGTTTTATTTACAGAGGATTCTGCACATCTGTACCTTTAACCGTACAAAAACAGGCAATACGCTAATGACTATATTCCTAAACTGTTCATATTTTCAAATAAATCGACCCTTTCAAATATTTGATTCATAGGTTGACGATAATTTGGTTTAATAGATTCCATTGCATCCCGTGGTGTGCTGAGGTGCTAATAGACAAACTCACCACTGGAGGGAAATGAAAGCTGTTGTTTAAGCTGCTTCACATGATCGACCACAAACTTAATAATCAACGCACAGTCTAAAGCAATCCAGTAATGCAGCAGGCTATACACAAATTTGATCATACAACAAATGTGCAAATATATAATATTATTACTCTCAGTTAAATTAACACATTTGTGAGCTTATTTGCGGGGTTAATAAAGATACACAAACTAAATGCTTTTCGAAAAACAAGGAAATAAAAAAACGCTCCACAGTCTTTTTATTAAAGTTTATTATGTTTGTGTAAAGAACCAGAAAAGAAAGAGAAACTTAAAGCTCAGGCACCAAATCTGTAACAAAGATGGACAAGTTTACCCTCATCAATCTGAAAAAGCAAATTTCCACAAAAGATTTTTGGTGTAAAACAACTTTGTGTTGGATACAAAACACAGACACACCCTATATCACTAGAACACCATATATAATATATCCTGGAAATATCTACAAAACTAGTGTTTGATTCATTCAACATCAACACTAAAAACTACAATCAACACACTGAAATATTGATAAATGAAAACACAATTATCTAAGCATTGTGTTTTATGCTTAGATAATTCATTTTAAAGTCAAAGTTAGTAATCAAATGCACCACACACATTTAGAGATATGTGTGTGTGTGTGTGTGTGTGTGTTGCTCAGTGTGTGTGTGTGTGTGTGTTGCTCAGTGTGTGTGTGTGTGTGTGTGTGTGTTGCTCAGTGTGTGTGGGTGTGTGTTGCTCAGTGTGTGTGAGTGTGTGTTGCTCAGTGTGTGTGTGTGTGTGTTGCTCAGTGTGTGTGTGTGTGTGTGTGTGTGTTGCTCAGTGTGTGTGTGTGTGTGTGTGTTGCTCAGTGTGTGTGTGTGTGTTCAGTGTGTTGTGTGTGTGTTGCTCAGTGTGTGTGGTGTGTGTTGCTCATGTGTGTGTGTGTGTTGCTCAGTGTGTGTGTGTGTGTGGTTGCTCAGTGTGTGTGTGTGTGTGTGTTGCTCAGTGTGTGTGTGTGTTGCTCAGTGTGTGTGTGTGTGTGTGTGTTGCTCAGTGTGTGTGTGTGTTGCTCAGTGTGTGTGTGTTGCTCAGTGTGTGTGTGTGTTGCTCAGTGTGTGTGTGTGTGTGTGTGTGTGTGTTGCTCAGTGTGTGTGTGTTGCTCAGTGTGTGTCTGTGTGTGTGTTGCTCAGTATGTGCTGTATCTGCTGTTATCTCTGGTCTCAGTCGTCTTTATCAGCAGTTTTGGAGCAGGAGAGCTGCTGTTACCGTGGTAACCGTTTTTACTTTTAGTACCTGGACAAAGAGAGAGAGATGCAGTGAGACCATATATAGTAGAACTGAAATGAAGTACCAGTAAAATTATGGAAATCAATGAAAACAGTAGAAAACACAGAGGAAACTAGATGCAAGTTGTGACGTGTGAATATGTCCATCGAGCTTCTCTAGCTTCCTCTGGGTTTGGGCTCCACCTCAGTTTGTTACTTACTGTAGCTGGAGACGGCCTGAATGTTGAGGATGGACTGGTGTCCGAGTCTGCAGGACAGGAGGAGGAAGTTAGTTCATATCAAAGATACCAAGTCGTAATCACTTAGTCTCCTCCGCTCCTCTCACCTGTCCTCCTCTCCTTCCAGCAGCTTCCTGTAGGTGGCGATTCAATGTCCAGAGCCAGTTTCAGGTTCATCAGGTCCTGCAGGTGAAGATGAGAAATGATTTTTGTAGATCAAGGTGATGAGTCATTACCTGACCCTGAGCGGTGTCTCCCTCTGTCACTCACCTGGTACTCTCGGAGCTGTCTGGCCATGTCCTGCTTGGCTCTCTGCAGGGCGTCCTCCAGGTCTCTGGTTCGGGCCTTGGCTTCTTTCACAGCCAGCTCCCCGCGCTCCTCCGCCTCAGCCAGCTGGTTCTCCAGACTGCCACGCTGAGGGTGGAGGGACGGAGCGGTGAGGGTCGCAATTATACCGCAGATAAATTCAGTTCGGCTGAATATCGTCTGTAATGGTACCTGAGCTTTGACGGCCTCTATCTCGCTCTGCAGCCGGCTGATCAGTCGGGTGACCTCGGCCACCTCCCCCTTCACCACGCGGAGCTCGTCTCCGAACTGACTGGCCTGTACCGACATTTGGTCGAACTACAGAAGAGATTCATTTTAAACTTTGAACCTGCAGCATTTTGTTTGGCCACTTGGAGGCAGAAGAAACAAGTTGATATGGAAAAACATGATCATTGAACTGATGAGGAAACTCCTGCCTCGCTGAACTGATGAAATATTTATTTTATTTGGCCCGTTTAACCTTCCTCAGGTGGACAAACACCTGTCACATATCCAGATGTGCAGTTCCTTCACAGTTTAGACGGTATTTGTATTACTCCATCTGTCAAAGCTGCTGCTAAACCTACAAGCACAGGGGTCCTATAACATGACACCAGTGTGAACTCCATCCTCTTAGATGTCTTCTTAGTTTCGGGTGATGGAGAAGGTGAAATTCTGCTTCAGGGCCGTTTTGGATTTCGCTCTCAAATAACACTTGACCCAGGGCTTCAGGTCTACTGAGGCCTATCACAGCCTGTTCTGTGGATTCCTATGTGGATTAAACTAATATAGGTTATTCTACTGTGAGTGTTCCATCCCCGTCTCCTCATCCTCACCTTGCTCTTGTACCAGGCCTCTGCCTCCTCTCGGCTGCGGGCTGCGATGTCCTCATACTGGGATTTGACCTCAGCCACGATCTGCTCCATGTTCAGGCTGCGGCTGTTGTCCATCTGCACCACCACCGACGTGTCCTTGATGCTGGCCTGCAGCTCACGCAGCTCCTGGTCATCAGGGAATAAGTCAAAGTGGTGAGGGACAAAATGCACCGAATATAATGTAAGGATATTTTTGAACACAGGATCAATTCCAGGTTTCTTCACCTCATCGTAGATGTTGCGCAGGAAGTTGATTTCGTCAGTCAGAGCTCCCACCTTGTCCTCCAGATCTGCCTTCACCAGGTAGGCCGAGTCTACATCCTGGACGCACACAAGCAAAGATCATACACAGACATGATTATTAGTTATTAGTATTGTTCTCCAATCTCCAGTCGGTGTGTCCTGCCCCCCCTCTGTTAGTGTGTGTGCTGATTCAGGGCGTCACCTGATCACACCTGTTGACAATCATCATCCAATCAATGCCCTTAATTTATAACGCTCTGGTTATTATAACCTAATTCACAAGCTGTACAACCGAAGCACCTTGAATGTAAAACTGACTTCATTCCCATGTGATGACAAGCGTTTATGTGTTTTAATAAATGTGGGAGAGAAGAGAGACAGAGGACGAGAGAGACGAGACAACCAACAGGCACAAAGGAAAAAGGACAAAAGAGTGGTTCATCTTACTCACCACACCTGTGTGTGTGTGTGTGTGTGTGTGTGTGTGTGTGTGTGTGTGTGTGTGTGTGTGTGTGTGCGCTGACCTTCTTCAGGATAACAAAGTCGTTCTCCAGGTTGTTCCTCTTGTTAATCTCGTCCTCGTACCTGTGGCAGAGGCAGGACGGTGCGTTTAGTTACACAAATAAAATGTGTTATTACAAAGATCAATAATGGTGTGAGCGCTTCATTGTTTACTTGTGTTTATAGTCCTCCACCAGGCCCTGCATGTTCCTCAGCTCCCCGTCCAGTTTGGTCTTGTCGTTGTGGACCAGGTCCATTTGGCGCCTCAGTCCCGCCATGTAGACCTCGAACAGGGGCTCCACGTTGGAGCGGCCCACCCCCTGACCCTGCAGCAGCTCCAGCTTCGTCTCCAGCATCTTGTTCTGCTGCTCCAGGAAACGCACCTGAGGGATGTGGCACAGAAGGAGGCAGAACGTGGAGGGGTTTTATTTTCAGATTTTAATTTCATTGATTTTAAATGAATGTTTAACAAAGCCTGTCAAACAACTGCAGCACATGAGCCAGTGATGGAAATGTAGCTAATGGACGACAGTTGAAATTGGTTTATTATTCAAGAGAAAATAACATCACATCATGGAACTACATTTTTGACTAAAGGTTTAAAAGTGTACTTGAGCAAACTAAATAAGTACACTGTCACTTTAATAACGGTATGACCTGCTGCTACTCAAACCTTTATGATTGAGACGTTTGTTAAATCGTTCTTACTCGTGTTTGCAATATTACATGATCTTAAATAAATGTATTTATCATTTAGTCTGTAAATAACTCACTTACCAGGATTCTTTAAAACAGAAACTGCTGGACTCAACATGACCCTAGATTTGACTCTAATGGAAAAGTTTGTGAAAAAGAAAATGATTCATGTTGTGGCAGGATGTCTTGCTAGTTTTTTTTTATTTCAATGATTCTGTTATTTAGTCCTGTGAAGAAATCGATTAGAGCGAAAGGACGTTGAATAGTTTGGGTAAATAATGTCCTTCCTCAGATAATCACAGCTTCATTCCAGCTCAATGTCACCGTTGTCCTCCAGGTCGGTATCTGCACAGCTCGGGTTTCCTGCCCACAGGATCGTCCACCTCCCATTATACGTCCTCCGCTCAACACAAAGCCTGTTTTCTGTCCGGAGCCGAATTATCTGCCTCTGATACACAACCACGCCGAGTCTCACCTGATTTATCAGGTTACGACTCGACTCAATGGAACGGAAACAGGACAGATGGCTCAAATATCCAGTGGCCCAGTACCAGCAGCTAGTCCAGGGTTTAATGGCTTTTTAAATCCCGGATGCATTCGCTGGATTCTTAGTTTCCTTTTTAAGGTGTGTTTCTGTGACATCCAGTATCTATGAATAATAGTATATTTCCCATTGATCCTGAGATCGAATCTGAATCAGATGAAACTGAGTTATCATCCTGCAACTTAAACTAGTTTGTCTCTCTGTGACACGAGGCTGATCATTTAGATCAATAAACAAAGAACAAATAACAGACCTGGATTTTTTTGGAAACACCAGGTTGAAGTTTTTTGTGTCTTTCCTGCAACTAAAACCTTTGTGGACAAGGAATCTTTAGTGTGTGACCTGTTCTCTGGGAAGTCCCATCAAGCATCTCATCGACGGCGATGAATGAACAACGGTTCAAATGTTTTCTGGGAGCTTTCACAATATTTTGTCTTGTGAAATGGAAACTGATCAGCAGCCAGGCTCCGATCCTTCTTCGTTCTTCTTCTTAATGTTTTATGTTTTCTTTATAGACTTGCATGTCTTCGAACCTTCTAAATATATACACCCTGTAGAATGATAATGACTGACAGTAAAAAAAGCATGCAGTCCGTATTAGGGCCATATTGGAGAAAAGAATACGAACATTTTGTGAAAGGGATCGAAATATTATGACAATAAAACGTCATTACGTTTTGAGAAAAAGAAGGAAATAACCAGCCAGGAGAATTCATTTCTTCTGGCTGAAAAACCTTGAACCAATCTGAAGAACCAACGATAATCTCACAGTCGACAAACCTTTTCCTCCTCCTCTAAAGAGACGGTTCCTCTAAGTCTGTGTGGTTCTTTCTTCACAATAGACTCAGGTTCTTACAAAATCTGTTCAAGGTCCTGAAACTGAGAATGAAGATGTTATATTAAGTCATTTAGGAAACTTATACTGAAGAAGAACTCAAAAAGATGCTCCACATTCCTCATTTTAACACTTTGTTCAATACCATATTATGATTTTATTCTATTATATCTCAAATGAGAGTGGCTCTAATACTCTGTCGTATAAGAAGCAGGTATATGAGGTCAATGTGTGATTTGTATCATGAATGCTACTTCTAACATATCTTAATTGAATCATCAGTTTATCATAATACCATCACTTCCATTGAAGACGTCTGGTCGAGCTCTGACATGATGTCATCTCCTGCCTTCTGCTTACCAAAGATGAATGTTCAGCTTTGATCCAGATCTATGTAATAATATAATATTGACCTCGTGTGATCCATTTAAGTCTGTTAGAAAAACAGAGGTTCATCATGTACATTTGGTCAAGCGGATTTCAGTCCAGCGCTGCCTCTCTGCGCCTGAAGTGTATCGGTGCTGATGTGAGAAGCCGACAAAGCCTCCATTGTGAGGGTGTGTTACCGACTCCGTGAGAAAGCAGAGATGTTTCTCTAAGTACGGTATCAATGTCGAGCTTCATCCCGAGATGCTCGCTGCGTCTGTGGGAAACGAGCACAACCTGTGTTCTTCAGGAGCCTCAGCACAGAAACCATGTTTACCTCCGTGTTCACGCTTTCCCAGTAATTTACTGTCACTGCTAAAGTATTTGGACACTTTTTAAAATAGCCCATTCAGGCTCATGTAAATATGAGGAACGGTTTTGTTCTTAACCTTGAATATCACGGCTAATGTTTAGTTTGTTTGTGAACAGGACTACGCAAAAAACGACCAATCGGATTTCCACGAAGTTTGTTGGACAGATGGGCCAAGAAAGAACTGGTTCGATTTCGGCCGTGGATGCGGATCACTTCTTTTCTCTTTCTTTAACATTGCCAGACGTTTTTCAACATTTAGTTTTATTTGTTTTATTTTCTTCTTTGTGGAAGGGTTGGACATGAGCCAAGAGAGAGACTTTCTGTGGAACTCCACGAAAGAGAATTTGGATAAATCTTGATGAAACAAATTAGACATTTTTATGGAACTGATGGTGCAGATCCAAATAAAAGTCCAGATCTAGCAGATTTAAATATGGTTGCATAAGTGTGTCGGCCCTACCAGCCACAGTAACAAATAGAGCTACAACCCTGTCACTACCACCGACGTGTAGCTGAGTCAGGAGAGAATCAACAGTTTGTATCGTTGTATCTTCAGTAGTTTCATTTGATCCAAATGAACATGATGGATTCGGTGCAGAATGGGACTGTTGGGCCCTCGTGGAGGTTTCCACTCTTTCACTTTTTATTTTGTTGTAACTTATCCTGAAATAAAACAGAGGTCATGTGGGGACGGTTCAGACTCTGGTCGTCTGCTGCAAGACTCAAATCAGGAGCTTCAAAAACTGCTGCACTGTTCATATGAATGTGGACTCGCGTGATTTCACTTCTTTTAATTAAGCTGCTGCTCAGTGACAGAAACTACATCGTGTAGAGTGACAGCAGTGTTTGTTCCTCCGTACGAGACAGGGGTGTAAATGTTTTTTACGGATCCACAGTAACAGACAGATTGACATGACCACAACCTGTCAAGTTGGTTTTCTCCCACAGAAAGTGAAGGGAACACTTGATCAACAATTTAACAGCTGTGTCTAAATTTCAGAGTGCGTGTGAATAAACGCCTGCTCTGTGGTGACGCAGTGAAGAGGCCATGTGTGTTAATTTAATCGCATATGAAAGCGTCCGTCAGAAACAACACAAAACCATTAAGAACAGTTTAACTTGCTTGTTTGTCATGTGTTAAATGTTGATGCAGCGAGACCAGTGGTTCTCAAATGTGAAAACAAGTTTCCAGATTCATCCGTTAGATTAATTTGGTGCAGATATAATACTTAATAATACTTCGTTTATTTCTCTTTATCAGATAATGAAGTTAGGATAAAAATAAATCGTTTAGTTTTTCCGACCACTTCATGTATTTTTTGTATAGTTTGACGATAATAAGAACGAGATGATGTGTGTCGGATTGTTCAGCCCTGGTGGAAGGATACGCTCTCCTGAGTTACATTCTAGTTCATAATTAATGAGCAGAACAGATACTTTAATTTAGCAGCAGATCATGTTCAAGCCAAAAAGTGACAGTGAAGGATAATACAAAATACAATAGAGAGACTGCGTTTGAGAAGAGACTTAAATTAAGAGAAGTAACTTAGTCAATGTCAATTAAATACGTTTGGAAACTTTATCATTCAAGTGTCAAGTGTCGTTAAACCCCGACTGCATTCAAAGTTGAGCTTTTCTTTAACTCAACTTTTAGTTTGCAATAAAAACAATATGTTATTTATTTGTGGAAACAGAAACTTCTACATTTAACTTGATATATTCTTCAAAATATGTTTAATATTCATAAAAATCTTCACATTACAGAGGCTTGTTTATCGTTTCATGCCTGAATGCTGAGTTTAGCTTCTGATCAATATTCCACTTTTGATTAATCGACTAACTTCTTCCTCGCTCCTCCTTTACCTTGTCGATGAAGCTTGCGAAGCGGTTGTTGAGGCTCTTGATCTGCTCCTTCTCGTGGGCTCGGCTCATCGACAGGTTGGGGTCGATCTCCAGGTTGAGGGGGGCCAACAGGCTCTTGTTGACCGACAGGGACGCCAGGGGGGCCCCCAGGCCGTGGTGATGCCCGTTGGCACCCGCGTACAGAGAGCTGCTGCTCAGGGAGACGCCGGTGAAGGCCCCCTGACCTGGACCGTAGCCGCTCAGCCTCCTGGACGTGCTGCTGCTCCGCACGGAGCTGCTGGAGCTGATTCTCTTGGTACGACTCAGACTCATGTTGTCGAGAGATGGATGCAAAGTGATAAAAAGATGAAGAGTAGAGTGAAGACCTGCAGGAAACAGGCTGAGCTGAGCAGAAATGACTGAGTCAGAGAAGCAGAGAGAACCAGGTGAGTGTAAGATGTCTGACCACAGTGACGGTCTCAGGTGTCTCGTGGCCTTTTAAACGTCCCCAGGGTGGATTCAGAGGAGGAAAGAAACTGGAGCACAGGCGAGCTGCGGTGTCACATATCCAGGTGAGTGTGTGTGTGTGTGTGTGTGTGTGTGTGTGTGTGTGTGTGTGTAAACTTCTAAACAAAGTGCACCATGCAACTCCAAACCCATGAATTCACTTCTGAAACAATCTGAACCTTGAACAATATTAAAATCTAAAAGTATTTTCTACTTGTCAGTTGCACTTCCTCCGCAACCTGAGACCATGTCTGTATTTCACCCTGTTTGAAATTTGAAGACCGTCTCAGTGGGTCGGTGCTACTGTGTGGATTTACTAAAACAAAAGAGTGTAAATAAAGACAGATAACACATCGCCACTTCCTCACACTGTCTAGAACTGACGCCAAGTATCAATCAATCAATCAATCAATCAAATCAAACTTTATTTGTAGAGCCCATATTCACAAATCACAGTTTGTCTCATAGGCTTGAACAAGGTGTGACATCCTCTGTTCTTAACCCTCAACAAGAGTCACGAAAAACTACTGAAAACCCTTTTAACAGGTAAAAAAGTTAGAAACCTCAGAGACACATGTGAGGATCCCTCTCCCAGGACGGACACAAGTGACATAGATGCCACGTGTAACAGAGAACATCATCAAGATAAGAGAATTTACAGCATTGATTAGAATAAACAGTTTTTAGCATAATGGAAGGTCAGTGAATTAGGTTGTGGTTTGAATCCAGTTCAGATGGGGTCTTCCTGTGTGGAGTCTGCATGTTCTCCCCGTGTTTTCTCCAGGTGCTCCGGCTTCATCTCACAAACACATGCAGATTAGGGGTTGTGTAGATTGGAGACTACACACAAGCTGCTGCTGCTTCAGCCTCTGGATCCTCAGGACACAGCTCAGCCTCCGTCCACACACACTGTCCTCTTCACACTCAGCTCCACGAAGATCACTCCCATCTGTTGAGAGAAGAAGACATCAGTGTTACAGAGACTCACTTCACCAGCTGTGAGTCAGTGATGCAGCACATCCAGTAGAAAGAGCAGCAGGGACTTCAGTCCTGTTCAGAGGTGGAGCAGCTTCCTCTCTGCTTCATGTTCACGTGTTGGAATGAACACGCTAAGAGCTAAGTGTGTTTCCTCTGCATGTCAAAGTGCAGAGTGGACACCTGAGAGGTGGATTTACTGCTGTTACAGGTGAAGACATGTTTCACTGTGTGTTGATGAACATCTGCTTCTGACAAACTGGGACCAGATGAGACAGATGGACCTCAGCAGAGGTTCTGCTCTGTATAAAGAGCTCCTGGTTACCATGGTGATGAGGAGAGGCTTCAGTCCCACTGATCTCAGAGCTGTGACAAAGATCCACCTGATCAGTTCTTCACTGATGAAGTGAGAGAACAAAGTGTCTCAGATCAGATGAAGACGACACCGTCTCTGTTCCTCGTGTGAGGCTGTCAGCTGTGGTCCAGCTTCATTTCCTGTTCACATGAAAACAACAACAACTGTCGTCTTCACGTCAACTCAATCACATGATCCCAAGCAGCTTGTGGCTCGTCTGATTGGCCGACTGTTGTCTCTCTGTGTCTCTGTCCAATCCTGACGTCTGTCCTCATTGTCCTCTCACAGCTTCACTGAGGAAACACTGAGGCCTGAACTACGAAGACACTTCAACATGTCCAGGAGATGTCTGAGGACACACACTGACTCTGAGGACACACACTGTCTCACTGTCTCTGAGGACACACACTGACTCTGAGGACACACACTGTCTCACTGTCTCTGAGGACACACACTGTCTCTGAGGACACACACTGTCTCACTGTGACACCTGAGAGGACACACACTGTTGTTGCCACTGTCTCTGAGGACACACATGTCTCACTGAGTGCATCTGGTGTTCTGGTGACAGGATGAGTCTGGAGAGATTGAGATGTTCTGGGTGAGTTAGAGATCAACTGAACCAACCAGACGTTGATTTAAACTTCCCTGATCCGTCCCTTGAAGGAGAGTGTGCACCACACAACAGTGGAGAGTCACTGTGGTCAGTGGGCGGAGCTTTGATACGGGTTGATCTCCAACTAACCTGGAGCAGGTTAGCCGTTCATCAGAAGTTACCATGGTGATTTACCTCGTTAAGAAGTGGACGAGCTTCGTAGGACTGAAAAAACTAAACCTGAAGTTAACCTGATAACCACAAATCCTGCTTGGTAGCACAGACCCTGGATCTGTGATACTGACTGTGTTTAGTAACATACTGATGAAAGCAGCGTGGACTGACTCCAACCATCTACTGACCTCAGAGTCTCCAGTCGACAGGTTGGACTCTGCTGTAGATCAAGCAGCTCCTTCACTCCTGAGTCCTGCAGCTTGTTTCCACTCAGATCCAGTTCTCTCAGATGAGAGGGGTTTGACCTCAGAGCTGAAGCCAGAGAAGAACAGCTGATCTCTGACAGACTGCAGCTCCACAACCTGGATAAAGATAAAGAGTTCATGTGTGAAAATAACAGACACATATTCATGTCACACAGACTCATAACATGGAAGATAAATATGAAATCAGACATGTTGGACTAAAAACGAGTCCTGATTCAGTACAAATAGATTATTTGGACCCGGTCGCTGTCCTGCAGATCAGTTTAGGAAATCCAGAACTAAACTTGTTCTGGATGTATATGAAGAGGAATTATGTTAAATTAGAATTAAATAGATAAATTGTATAAATGCTGTTTTATAGATATGAGATCTACAAAAGTCAGTGAACTGACCTCAGAGTCTCCAGTCGACAGGTTGGACTCTGTAGAAAACCACACAGCTCCTTCACTCCTGATTCCTGCAGTCGTTGTTACTCAGATCCAGTTCTCTCAGATGAGAGGGGTTTGACCTCAGAGCTGAAGCCAGAGAAGACAGCTGATCTCTGACAGTCTGCAGTGATTCAACCTGGATAAAGAATAAAACTTAACTGTAAATTAAGGTGAATGTCCAGAGGATTCACAGAGAGCGAGTGGACGTGTTGATGAGGTTTCTAAACACGTGACGGACGTGAAACTGGAAGAACACAAATATCTCAGGATGAAGAAGAGGAGCCGTACACGTAGAAGACGAAGACGTCAATTTGGAAACACGAGGAGATTCCAGAGCTTTGGTGCTGAGGGCCGACGCCGGTGTGGACGAGCTGTAAACAACAACACTGATCTTTCCACAGCAGAGTTTATCTGGCCTCCTGCGTTCATGACTGAAAACAGCTTGAAAGTCCTTGTGTCCCGGGTC
>VCHM03000051.1:0-7500 GCA_006182925.3 Reinhardtius hippoglossoides
TGATATACTGCAGAGCAGAGGATCATGGGAAGTCTCTCACTGATCACTATATAGTGAGTTCACCATGTTGTACTTGTTGTTGGTCACTAACTGAGCTAAATCTCCCACCATGCATTGCGGTGGCGCTGTAGAGACGAGAGCAGCAGGGAGAGAGCGAGCTGTCGTATAAATAACCTTTAGTTATACATTTAAAAGATTCAACATGTTTTTAACTAAAAGTTTTAATACTAAGTGTAAAATAAACTTTCAAATTTCCTGTGGGATTTTCTACCGGCGGACGTTGTTGTTGTGTTGTTGTTGTGGTTGTTGTTGTTGTTGTGGTTGTTGTTGTGGTGTTGTTGTGAGCCGAGTCGTGTCTGAAAGTGTTTTATCTTTTCCAGATGAGCTCAGAACACGAACCTCTTCACTCGTGTTCATCACAGTGAAGAGGGGCAGTGACTGAAGTTCTGCTTCTTGGAGTTTGGGTCTCACATCGTCTCAACTCTCTGCTGATCTGATTGGACCAGATGATGTCATGGGGGGGGGGGCTAGTTCACTGCAGGATGTCGGCCATCTCTTCCAAACCCCCCCACTACTTCCTGTTTCCTGTGTCTGCAGGAAGTCGCTCTGCGTTCACCTCCTGTCCGAGGGGGGGGTTGTAATAACTCATGTGTGAGGTCACAGAAAACAGAAAACAATCTTTGTTGATATTTTTAGAAACAGTGAAGCACGAACTCTGTGTCTATGAGTTAGAACAGAAACAGCTCTGAATGAGGCACAGCCCAGTGTTCAGGGTAGGATCCAAACTGCTGTTACCACGGTGACGTGTGGAATCTGGAGCGACCTCTGACCTGTGTCTGTACTTTAGTAGATGCCGGACACATCTGAACACAACCATCCTCTTATTCTTTCTTTCCATTTCTCCCTCTCGTCTTTTCTCTCCCGTCTCTCCTCCCTCTGTATTCCATCTGTTTTCTGCTTCCTGTCGGCTTCCTCTCTTCCTCTTCCTCTCTTCCTCTTCCTCTCTTCCTCTTCCTCTCTTCCTCTTCTTCTTTCACTCCATTCGTTCTGTGTTTCCCATCAAGGTCAAGGTTTCTCTTAAAGGTCGAGAACAAGGGAAACCAGATCAAAGTCCGGACGACAGAAAGTCTGAAGTTCACAAACAGAATCAAGACGAAATGGGACAGAAAACACGTCTGTGAACATAAAGAGAGAAATTCAAAGCCTGATGACTTTCTGTCCTCTGTCCTACTGATCCTCGATGTCTACTGACCTCTGTCACTTGACCTCTGTGCTCTCTGTCCTCTGACCTCTGTCCCTCTGTCCTCTTGACTTCTTCTGTCTCTCCGTACTCTCACTGTCCTCTGTCTCTCTTGACCTTGTCCTCCCTCTGTCCCTCTGCTCTCCTTCTCTTCTCGTCCATCTCTCACCCCTCTCTCTTTGCTGTCCTCCCTCCCCCGCTCCCTCTCTTCTATCTGTCTGTCTCACCTCTCTCTGTCCTCAGCGGTGTGGGTGTTAAACCTCGGTGCTGTGGTCTACTGGTTTGGTGGCCTTGGCTTTGAAGAGCTTGTGGTTTGCGGGTTCAGATCCCGGGCAGGAGGAACCTTGACTGGAAACAGTTAAACCAGCCAATCAGTGGCCGAGAAGCTGAGTCGGCAGCTCTCACTCTGAAGTTTGTGTCTTTTAACGTGTGGAATGATGTGATGAATAAGAACATGATTTAAAATATATAAAAATGTTGTTTGAAAAGATGAGAAACTGAGAAAAATATGTGCTTAAAATAAAACGAACCACGAACAGCATCAGTGAAAAGGTTTAATTCTTTTATCTTCCTCTTTTCAAACTGTTGTCAGATCTTCTCCAGATCAACTCTCCCTCTTCTCTTCAGGTGAGTTCAGTTCAACCCAAATGAAAGAGGGCAGAGAGACGAGGACGTTCAGAGACCGGCGTGGTCTCAAACATCTATTTTTAAACCAGTGACTAAAGAAGCCGAGCTATTTGGGGAACTGCTCCAAAACGTTCTGTTATAATTCCGTCCATTTATCTTCCCTGGTTTTCTATAAGCTACACATCTAAACACCGGGTTTAACTGCTGATGTGGAAATCTGCTAAAATTACACTGAATTTCAGCCCAGTTTTATATATTTGTCTGTTGTTGGTTTTGTCCACGGCGTTGTCACTATAACAGGCACTGACGCCGCGTGGGAGTGTGTCTGTGTGTGTGTGTGTGTGTGTGTGTGTGTGTGTGTGTGTGTGTGGTGTGTGTGGTGTGTGTGTGTGTGTGTGTGTGTGTCTGTGTGTGTCTGTGTGTGTGTGTGTGTGGCGTGGTGACCCAGCATGACGCCGCAGTAAGCATGGCACATGGCTTCCAGCCGACAGAGACAGAGAAAGTGTGGGAAACTGACAGAAGAAGACAAAGAGAGGGCGGGAGCGAGGGCGGAGACGAAGAAAGGGACAGAACAGACGGAAATTGATGGTGACAGAAAAATTAAAGAAGGGAAACATGAAAAGAAAGAAAGAGGGAGGGAGGAAGAAGCAACAGAGCAAAAGAGTCAGAGAAAAAAATGAAGAAGAAACTTAAACTTAAATATATTTGAAGCCACAGATTTCAGAATATTGACTTTTCTCCCACTATTGTTTTAATGTCCAGTGCTGCCGCCTGGTATCAGGACATATGAATCACACGCGATGTCGTGATGTAATCTATTACCTCCCATCTGAAGCAAAGCAGCTAACAGCTAACCCATGTTGCATGTAATGACCAGCAGAGGGCGACTCCACTGTCAAACAGATCTCACAAACCCATGGTTGACGTCACAGTGACAGTCGGTTCCAGTTACACATAATCACGTGATCAGAGTTTGAGAAGGATCGATTTACCGATGTCAATGTTCGGTTTTCTCTCTCTCTCAATAACCAGAGAATGAATATTAATACATCAAACACACACAGGACACCTTGAGTGATCACATCGCTGATGGGAAAGAGATTCAAAGTTTTCTTTCAAATAATGTTCGTTAAACGTGAAACACATGCGTCTCACGGATAACTGAGTAATATCATATCTCACGAACTAAAGTGAACTAACTCGTGTTCCTCTGATAGAAATGTGCTCCGCTCATGAAGCTGCGACGACACCGAACACACAACTTCCACAGCTTTGAGCAGTTTCACATCCAGGTTGTAACTTTCCTCAGATTGAGAGACTCAGACAGAAGGAGAAGGAGAAACAGAAGAAACACAGCCACGGAGCCAGAGACGTCTTCTGGTCGTTCTTGTTATTGTTTTTGTCTTTAGCTCAGTTTTCTCCTTCTCAGGTTTCCCCCCCCCCTCGCTACGTTTCCCAACATATCATCGTGTGTGTGTGTGTGTGTGTGTGTGTGTGTGTGTGTGTGTGTGGTGTGTGGTGTGGTGCACTCTCCCCTCATCTCCTCCTCTGTTCTCGAGTGCCCTTTCCCATCTCTTTCGTTCTCTGAGTATTAGCTGGACGCAAGAGAGGAGAGAAACGAATCAGCAGACAGAGAGAAAGTGTGTGGAGCAGAAAGAAAGATCGATCCAAGGACCCAGGAGCTACGTCCCCAAAACTTCCACCTCCTCCCCACACCTTCCAACCTCCTCTCTCCAACCTCTCCTCACTCTCGTCTCTCTACCTTCTCTCAAGCCTCTCGTCTCCTCTTCCACCTCGTCCTTCCCCTCTCTCCTCAGCTTCCTGAGTCACTCGTTCTGGCCGTGAGAAAACGTTCATGTTCAGTATCTGAGGAGAAAGTTCTGTGTGGAGCAGCAAACTGATTCCTCCGTCCCCAACCTTCCAAGCCTCCGTCCCCAACCTTCCAAGCCTCCGTCCCCAACCTTCCAAGCCTCCGTCCCCAACCTTCCAAGCCTCCGTCCCCAACCTTCCAAGCCTCCGTCCCCAACCTTCCAAGCCTCCGTCCCCAACCTTCCAAGCCTCCGTCCCCAAGCTTCCAAGCCTCCGTCCTCAAGCTTCCAAGCCTCCGTCCTCAAGCTTCCAAGCCTCCGTCCCCAACCTTCCAAGCCTCCGTCCCCAAGCTTCCAAGCCTCCGTCCCCAACCTTCCAAGCCTCCGTCCTCAAGCTTCCAAGCCTCCGTCCCCAAGCTTCCAAGCCTCCGTCCCCAACCTTCCAAGCCTCCGTCCCCAACCTTCCAAGCCTCCGTCCCCAACCTTCCAAGCCTCCGTCCTCAAGCTTCCAAGCCTCCGTCCTCAAGCTTCCAAGCCTCCGTCCCCAACCTTCCAAGCCTCCGTCCCCAAGCTTCCAAGCCTCCGTCCCCAACCTTCCAAGCCTCCGTCCTCCAAGCTTCCAAGCCTCCGTCCCCAACCTTCCAAGCCTCGTCCCCAACCTTCCAAGCCTCCGTCCCCAAGCTTCCAAGCCTCCGTCCCCAACCTTCCAAGCCTCCGTCCCCAACCTTCCAAGCCTCCGTCCCCAAGCTTCCAAGCCTCCGTCCCCAAGCTTCCAAGCCTCCGTCCCCAACTTCCAAGCCTCCGTCCCAACTTCCAAGCCTCCGTCCCCAACCTTCCAAGCCTCCGTCCCCAACCTTCCAAGCCTCCGTCCCAAGCTTCAAGCCTCCGTCCCCAACCTTCCAAGCCTCCGTCCCCAACCTTCCAAGCCTCCGTCCCCAAGCTTCCAAGCCTCCGTCCCCAACCTTCCAAGCCTCCGTCCCCAACCTTCCAAGCCTCCGTCCCCAAGCTTCCAAGCCTCCGTCCCCAACCTTCCAAGCCTCCGTCCCCAACCAGCTCGTCCCAAGCTCCAGCTCGTCCCCAACCTTCCAAGCCTCCGTCCTAGCTTCCAAGCCTCGTCCCAGTCAAGCCTCCGTCCCAACCTCAAGCCTCGTCCCAAGTCCAACTCCGTCCCCAACTTCCAAGCCTCCGTCCCACTCCAAGCCTCGTCCCAAGCTCCAGCCCCCGTCCCCAACCTTCCAAGCCTCCGTCCCCAACCTTCCAAGCCTCCGTCCCCAAGCTTCCAAGCCTCCGTCCCAAGCTTCCAAGCCTCCGTCCCCAAGCTTCCAAGCCTCCGTCCCCAACCTTCCAAGCCTCCGTCCCCAACCTTCCAAGCCTCCGTCCCCAACCTTCCAAGCCTCCGTCCCCAAGCTTCCAAGCCTCCGTCCCCAAGCTTCCAAGCCTCCGTCCCCAAGCTTCCAAGCCTCCGTCCCCAACCTTCCAAGCCTCCGTCCCCAACCTTCCAAGCCTCCGTCCCCAACCTTCCAAGCCTCCGTCCCCAAGCTTCCAAACCCTCAAACCTCAACTGAGCCTGTTAATGAGCAGGTCTGAGACGACGAGAGCCACACGTCTGTCCTGCGGGAATTGAACCTGCTCCCACGAGACGTGTTTGAAGTTTCAAGTTTGAAGACAGTGTGAAGACAGAGTGAAGACAGAGTGAAGACATTGTGAAGACAGTGTGAAGACATTGTGAAGACAGTGTGAAGACAGTGTGAAGACAGAGTGAAGACATTGTGAAGACAGTGTGAAGACAGAGTGAAGATAGAGTGAAGACAGAGTGAAGACAGTGTGAAGACAGAGTGAAGACAGAGTGAAGACATTGTGAAGACAGAGTGAAGACAGAGTGAAGACAGTGTGAAGACAGTGTGAAGATAGAGTGAAGACAGAGTGAAGACAGTGTGAAGACAGAGTGAAGACAGAGTGAAGACAGAGTGAAGACACAGTGAAGACAGTTTGAAGACAGTGTGAAGACACAGTGAAGACAGAGTGAAGACAGAGTGAAGACAGAGTGAAGACAGAGTGAAGACAGTGTGAAGACAGAGTGAAGACAGTGTGAAGATAGAGTGAAGACAGAGTGAAGACAGAGTGAAGACAGAGTGAAGACAGTGTGAAGACAGTGTGAAGACAGAGTGAAGACACAGTGAAGACAGAGTGAAGACAGAGTGAAGACATTTCAGAGGTTTCACTCGTCCACACCAGATGAATTTAAACACAGTCTGGTTTTGGACGCAGATCCGTAAAAGAATGAAATGAAGAATTTAAGGTTAAGTAAACTGGTATTTTACTCTAAACTGGTATTTTGTGTCTGTCCAGGTTTTTATTGCTACTTCCCTGAAGCCAAGAGACGCAGCGAGACACCGAGTGAGAGCTGGAGTCTGGACAGACGCTGACACGAGTGAGAGCTGGAGTCTGGACAGACGCTGACACGAGTGAGAGCTGGAGTCTGAACAGACGCTGACACGAGTGAGAGCTGGAGTCTGGACAGACGCTGACACCGAGTGAGAGCTGGAGTCTGGACAGACGCTGACACCGAGTGAGAGCTGGAGTCTGGACAGACGCTGACACCGAGTGAGAGCTGGAGTCTGGACAGACGCTGACACGAGTGAGAGCTGGAGTCTGGACAGACGCTGACACCGAGTGAGAGCTGGAGTCTGGACAGACGCTGACACCGAGTGAGAGCTGGAGTCTGGACAGACGCTGACACGAGTGAGAGCTGGAGTCTGGACAGACGCTGACACGAGTGAGAGCTGGAGTCTGGACAGACGACTGACACGAGTGAGAGCTGGAGTCTGGACAGACGCTGACACCGAGTGAGAGCTGGAGTCTGGACAGACGCTGACACCGAGTGAGAGCTGGAGTCTGGACAGACACTGACACGAGTGAGAGCTGGAGTCTGGACAGACACTGACACCGAGTGAGAGCTGGAGTCTGGACAGACGCTGACACCGAGTGAGAGCTGGAGTCTGGACAGACGCTGACACGAGTGAGAGCTGGAGTCTGGACAGACACTGACACCGAGTGAGAGCTGGAGTCTGGACAGACGCTGACACGAGTGAGAGCTGGAGTCTGGACAGACGCTTCGTTACAACTCTTCTGTACGTGAGACTGTGGATTGTCCCTCTTCTCTCGATGTATAAATCCAGATCAGACTGAACCATTCTGATGTGCTTGAGTCGTCTTGATGAACAGAGCGACAACATGTGACTAAAGATTTATTTTTATATCAAACAAGAGATTCTCAAACGGCCTCGGCCACAAAAACTGCCCGACAGTGACGTCCTGCTGGTCTGAGCCGCGTTGGGTCCGAGGTCACGGTGTTGTTGACATGCAGGGAAGAGAGAGGAGAAAAAGAAAGAGGGAAAAATGATTGTGGGAGGAAGAGAGAAGGAGGAAGTGAGGGAGTTTAACTTCCTGTTCTCAGCTCTACACTTCCTGTAGGAGCCGAATCCCAGGACCTTGTGTAACAGCTGCTTCACACACAGAAAAACAATCATCACGTGAACACATGTTAACGTCCGACAGCTTTAACTCATTGTTTCCTTCTTCAGCAGGAAGACGGGATGGAACCCTCACCAACACACACTCCAGCAGGTAAGAAGCTCCAGAACAACTCGGTAAGGGGACCTGGAGCTGAGATGGTTTAGACCTGGAGCTGAGATGGTTTAGACCTGGAGCTGAGATGGTTTAGACCTGGAGCTGAGATGCTTTAGACCTGGAGCTGAGATGGTTTAGACCTGGAGCTGAGATGGTTTAGATCTTGAGTTGAGATGGTTTAGACCTGGAGCTGAG